>JACJUY010003658.1:0-25667 GCA_014220935.1 Platorchestia sp. MABIK | reverse complement strand
TTAAAAAAACAGTGGTGTACTAGCAAATATTAAAAAGTAAAGATTGAAAAACTATGTAGAGTGACCTGTCCAGAATTTCAATCAGAGTTTTTATTTGAGTCTAAGTTAGAATAAGAAGGTTAGTTTTAGTTTTGTTAAGGTTATTGGATCAATTTGACCTCAGTTTCCATAGTTTAATCTACAGAATTGACTTGAAAAGACATTTGTTTAAACTGAAGTGGAATGAAAATTAGGATAAAAATCCAAACCTTTGTACGTGTGTCAGCAAGGTCAAGAGTCGGCGAAGTTAAATGGAATGGTTATGAAGCTAAATAACTGAACAGCGTTTTAAAAAGCACTACAATTCGATCGGTTGTCCTAAAGGAAGATGATGACTATTCTGATTTCAAAATGCTTTAATTTTGCGATTTTCATTCTTGACACATTGGATGGAGTATTACACCATTGGAATAAAAGTTTTCCATTGTATTTCTTTGTTTTTATCGTCAGGGTAAATACTTTTGAAAATAAATACGAGAGCGCATGAACAGAACTTTTTCATACAATTAATAAGAACGTACAAGTGAACTCGAAAATTTTCTTTTTGTTGAAAGCGTTGACAATAAAAAGGAATAGTGGGCTCCACGAAACAATGAAAATCCCTTACGAGACACTCGACTAACGCCTCGTTTAGTGCTAGAACTTTCGTGTTGCCAGCAAGAGCCTTGTGTTTCACACCTAGAAGCATTAAATCTCAAGTCTAGGAAAATGAAAATGAAACGAAAATGCTTTAATTTTGCGATTTTCATTCTTGACACATTGGATGGAGTATTACACCATTGGAATAAAAGTTTTCCGTTGTATTTCTTTTTATCTTCAGGGTAAATATTTTGCAAAATAAATACGAGAGCGCTTGAATAGAACTTATTCATACAATTAATACGAACGTACCCAGGTAGCAAGAAATTGTTAGGCCAATATTGGGTTGATAATTATTTACTGACCCGATATTGGAATCTTGGATTACAATAATTGGCTAATAACAAGACAATATCGAAAAAAGATATACATATTTATGAAATCAACTTGTTATTGGGACAATGTAGTACATAGTTTTATTTCTAATATTAAACTAATAGTGCATATGTATATATATATGGATGATATTCATATAAGTTGAAACTATCTCATTTTAATTAAAAATCACGCAATCAATAAAATTTGTTAAGAGGAAAATAATTATTGCCCAAACATTGGGTTGATTTCGTACGCCAATAATATGGAGTAATTTGTATAAAATGTACCAATTAAGTTAATGAATAGTTATTTCAGTCATTACTAAGTGCAGATATATTTGACAGAGATCAAGAAATGTGAATACGTTACAATAATATGTATGTTCAGCATTACTGTAATCACAGGTTCATAATTCTTGTTTTTTCAGTTGTCCGATGAGTTTCGAAGGACTAGTTTTTTGAAAAATATATGCTAAAATCACTTGTCATATGTTACCATGGCAATAAATGTCTAAACATTGAACAATAACGCATACTTGACGGGATCAAATTGCATGTACAGGTTGCCCGTCCACCTTGTATTTTTCTACGGAACACCTTGTAGTGCCATACCTTAGTTACCCCTCAAACCTTAATTTTAGTCTATTTATGTTCAGTAATTGTGATATATCTCAATGTAAATTTTACCAACGGAAACTTCCAACTTCCCCTCTGCGAATCACTGATACATATTGAGGTGGGAAGTATACGTAAGGCCGCCGCTTCACGCCGCACAACGGACTTCAATGGCTTAAGCAGCATCACCTGGTCTTGTAACCTAGATATCAAGTCCGTAATGACAGAACAATTGGCTGATATTGGGTTAGTGATAATATAATAAACTCAGTTAACGACAACTTCGGTCAGTGACTATTTAGTTGTCGCTTTGGTAAACTACCAAAGTACTCTCTCACTATCACGACTTGATATCTCTATCAAGGTTCAAATCTCACTGTTTCCGCCCATGACCAAATTTCGTTCATCTATGCACTGTACTCCCAATACTTTCACTTTGCTTCTCCACTCAATCCAAACAACTGTGGTTGGCGTACAGCCCAGCTGACTGACGTCCGAATAATTGAAATATTTCCACCAGTAGGACATTCGGGGCCACGAGTTTGGTCTCACTACATAGACGAGTACCGGAACCATGTTCCCTTCACAATGAATCTATTTTTACAATCACCAACGTCTATCATCTTTAGACTTCTCCACTCACCAATGGAGACCAGAATTACCAAGAGTCGGAGGAATTAATTACATTTGAAATTGTTAACGGGGCATTTACATCTAGATTATATTAAGGGCAGTAGTTAGGAGCCCCTCAGGTAGGGGTTCCAGCTACCCACCCTCACTTCGGCCGAGCGTCTCACCCAAGCTGGAACACCCCTCTCACCAGATCAGAGAGGGTAATAGCACAGGACGCTCGGCCATTGTTCTTTAATACTTTCCATCACTCAAGTTCTAGCCATTGTTCAGGACAACTTGGAACTCAGAGTTAAAAAATAAACCAGACTTTCACCGATTATACTCACTCATATCTATTTAGATTTACAAATTACCGAATGCATTTATTTCCTTCACATATTCAAGCACTTTGTGGATAGGTCCCCCATCCGATAACATAATCGCCGTACTTATGCTTCCTCCAGTCGCTGTTCGAAGTATTCTGTCTCTGGCCTGTTGTAGCGAAGTACACTCTTCCAACATATGGTTCACCGTCAGGACTGCATCGTTACACCACCCGCATATCGGTCTCTGCCCAAGAGTTTCCGGTTCGAAGAGATAGCTGTGGGTCAATGCCGTGCGGTTTAGTCGGAGCCTATTGATGACAACTTCCTCCTGGCGGGTCAACTTGAAGACACACTTCTTCCATTTTCCGGGGCAAGTTTTGACAGCTCTGAGGCCTCTCTCCGCTTCACGCCATTCCCTGTTCCACAGTTCATAAGTTCTCTTTCTTATTAGCAGGAACCAATCTTTGTAGGGGATCAATATAAATTCGGCGGGTCTCTGCGCTGCTGCCCTTGCAGCCTCATCTGCACGCTCATTCTCCGCGACACCCACGTGCGCCGGGACCCAACTGATGGTAATATTTATGCCTTCTTCTATGAGTTGATGCATTTCTAACACGATCTTTTTTAGTAGTTCATTATCTCCGGTATAGTTGTCAATTGCTTGTACCGAGCTCATTGAGTCACTGCAGATTACAAAGTTGGGGGACGGGATTTCTTTAATGATGTTTAGAGCGAGCTTGATTGCGTGGAGTTCAGCTGTAAATATGCCTGCTACGAGTGTTAGTGAGGCCATCCTGACGATGTTCCCCATCACGGCCGCCGCTCTAACTCCGGTTGACGACTTGGATCCATCGGTGTAAATTACTTTGAAGTTGTGGTATTTACTCATAATATCGTTATGCATATGTCTTAGGATAGATGTGATAGTTTCCGCCTTTCTTAAATCTCTCATTTGCTGCTCAAAATTGGGTCTACGGAGAGTCCATGTATATGATGCAGGAGTGAAGTACGGCTAGACTGGCTGGGTCGGAATGTTGTACTCCGTGATGGTCCGGCGCAGTCTTTGAATTACTGGTGCTGAGCATTTCCGGCTGGCAAAAAACAGTTCTAGGTTTGAGTTGCACATTGAGCTGTATGCTGGATTGAGGTAGTGACATTTGAGTTTGAGATCATTTCTTAGCAGCAGGTCCTTTCTTCTGAGTTCCAAACACGGTTCGTTACATACTACGTGTAAATCTATTACTGGCGTCGTCTTGAAAGCTCCAGTGCTAATACGCATTGCTTCGTTCGCCACTACGTCCAGTTCCTTTAACGCACATGCGCTCGCCGAGCCATAGACCACACAGCCATAGTCAATTTTGGAGCGGATCAGGGAACGGTACAACCTCATTAGAATTTCTTGATCCGCACCCCAAGCAAAGGAAGACACGGATTTCAGTAAATTAAGGTGCTTGCTGCATTTAGCTTTCACACTTCTGATGTGGGTAATCCAGTTAAGCTTCTTATCCCAATGAAGGCCGAGGAATTTTGTACTGTCTACAATGGGAATACTTTGTTCGTCCATCCGTAGTGTTGGGATTACCATTGGTTCATTTCCTCCGTAGAATTGCATTGCAACAGTTTTCGTGGGTGAAAATCTGAATCCATTATGTTTTGCCCAATGGTTGACTCGATCTATTGTCGACTGTATTGTTGTTTGGGCTTCGTAGCTATTGTGATCAGCAAAAGCGATAAGAAGGTCGTCTACAAATAAGGAGCTGAAAACTTCGGGGGGGATTTCCTTTGCTAAGGAGTTAATTTTAATGCCAAACAGAGTGACACTGAGCGTGCTTTCCTGCGGCTTTCCAGTGGCCAGATCTGTAGAGGAAGACAATTCTCCAGACACTCTCACTCGAAATGTCCGACTCCTGAAGAACTCTTTCACAAACCTTGGTAGTCTTCCTCGCATTCCTGCCGCTGCAAGGTCTCGTAATATCCCGTACCGTCAGGTCGTGTCATACGCTTTTTCTAAATCAAAAATTACAGCCTGGACCACTTTATTTTCGGCGAACGATCTTCTCACATGGGTATCGAACCTCACGAGATGGTCTACAGTCGCTCGATTCTTCCTGAAACCGCAATGGATGTTCGTAAATATTTTGTTGTTTTCGAGGTATTCCATCAGTCTGCTGTAGATCATTTTTTCGTAGGTCTTGCATTGACAGCTCGTCAATGATATGGGCCTGTAGTTCTTCGGATTGCTGTGATCTTTACCAGGTTTAGGGATGGGTACAATTATGGCTTCTTTCCAACGTGGGTGCACATATTCTTTAGCCCACATCTTGTTGTACACGTTCAGCAGGTATTGGTGAGCATTGTCCGGCATGTTTTTGATCATCGGGTTGCTGATATCATCTGCTCCTGGAGTTGCAATTCTATTACTTTTGATGGCGGATGTGAGTTCCTGCATTGTGAATAGTCTGTTATGGGGTTCCTCATTGTTGCTCATGAAGTTGATGGGAGTTTGTTCTGCGAGTTGCTTGTATCGTACAAATTGTTCTGAATAGTTCACATTGCTGGATATGATTTCGAAGGTCTCTGCGAGCTTCTGAGCTATTTCCTTCTTTCCCAAATATAACCACTGGGCGTGGTGGTTTTCAGAGTTGACACGAACTCTCTCCAGGTATTCTACTTGGCTTCCTTGAATGTCCTCGTTGCGATTGCTCTTGCCCTCTTCCACCTTATCATGTCCTCCATTTCCCCAGTCCTCTTGTACACCCTGTAGCACTTCTCCCTCTCCCGCCAAGCTACTTTACAGTCCGCTGTCCACCATGGCTTTGCGTAGTGCCGTCTTCTCTTGTACTTGGGCACCCACTTCTCAGCTGCACTATTGAATTTTCGGTAGAGGTCACCGATTGCAGCCTCTAGGTCCTCTGGTATTTCCAACTGGTGTACATCCTTCCATATATTGTCTTCTCGGTACTGCTTCCAGTTACCCTTCTAGAAATTCCATGCTTCGGCCTCTAGTCGTCCATCTGCTTGCAGAACTGTAAGGGTGAGCATTATAGGGAAGTGATCACTACTCAGGACCGAGGGTAGAACATTGAACTTTAGATCCGGCGTGATGTCTGAGGATGTGAGTGTGAGGTCTATTATAGTTCCTGAAATACGAGTGGGTGAATCATCATTAATGATGTTGAAGTTTTCCCCTGCCAAAATGCTTCTCATTGTTCGTCCTCTCCCATCTGTTCTTTTATTCCCCCAGTCACTATGGTGAGCGTTAAAATCTCTCATTATGACAACAGGTTTGGGCAATTCCCTCAGGGTGGTGAATAATTCTTCGATATTTACTTGTTCTCTGGGTGGTAGGTATATTGATGCAACAGTTATTATCTTGAATTTACCAAGAGATATTCTCGTTGCAATTATCTGAGCTGGTGATTGTATGTTGATCTCTTGGGGGTGGGTATCGATGAATGTATATATAGTGCCACTCCCCCATGAAACCTGTGGTTGAAGTGACCTTGCTTGCAGAAGCTAACATATCCTGATACTGGGGACACAAAATTATCACCGTAGAACGTTTCCTGTACTGCTGGCTTGTATATATCAACAAGGTTTATGAGGTCCTCCTTGGAAGACGCCATTCCTTGTAAATTCCACTGTAGGAATGTAACCTCTTGCTCTGCCATCACCTCCACCTGCGCTTGCTATCCTCAGACCTCCTCCTCTCGCCTCTGCCTCTCGGAGATCTCTTCCTGAAGCTCTCCCTCGATGTTGCACGTGAGCGCTGTCTACGCGTCTCTCTTGCTTATGGACGGTTAGCTCTTTTCAGCTCTTCTTCATATTTATCTCTATCGATTTCTTCGACTTCTCTTATTTCTTTTGTGTATTCATCATACATTTTCCTGGTTTCTCTCCTTCTAGATTCCTTTTCTTTTGCAGGTGATATTGCACCGTGGTGCAAGCTTACAGTCGTTGTGAAAAGCCTTCCGGTCTTGGGACTCTCACACACCACCTCTGTCATCCTCTCTATTTCTTCTTCCTTCGCCGACATACGTCTGTTCCTGGACTCATTTCTCGTCTTGACTCCTTCAACCTTTTTCTTACTTTGTTGTGGCTCTGGTGTTGATTCTCGGTCATCTGATCGGTTTCTCTTTTTATTGTTTGCCATATCTTTTTCACTGAGGATCGTGTGAGTCATGATTGCCTTAGTGAAATTCATAGAGAAGTTTGGGTGGCGGCGGTTGAACATCAATCTGGCTTGCCCTTTCGACACTCGTTCTTGCCAAGGCACTCGTTCTCTGAATGGCCAAGATTTCCTCCTCCAGCACTCTCTGTCTACAATTTCTTGATCCCGTTAGATGCTCCTCACTGCAGTGGTAGCACTTGGTTTCACTGGAATTGCATTCGTCCATTCGATGCCCAGTCGAGCTGCACTTCGAGCACACTTGTCCCCCTTGGCAGTGTTTAATGCCGTGGCCATATTCTTGGCATTTTTTGCAGAGCATAGGTCTGGGCTTAATTTCGTATACCTTGGTTCTAGCCTGCTCTCCAGGGACATCAATGTATTTTGGTAGCAAAGGTTGCCGGAAAGACAACAGAATAGGTAGTGCCAGGTGACTTCTCGGTTTAATCCAGGTTGCTCGAACCGCATCTTGTGCTCCACACATTTCCAGCAATCCCTGCTTGAATTTTTCAAAATCATTCAAATCGTATTCATATACATCGATAAGGCCTTTCTGCATGGCAAAATTTAGATTCTCTTCGACAGTGATGGGCATTTGGTTTAGTTGCTGCATTTGTTTCATTTTCTGGCTCGGAGTTGCGTCACTCACTTCCACTGTAAACACTGTCTTGCTCCGCGATCTTATGGCTTTGGGTTTACTGCCGAGGTCGTCGGTGATACACTTCTCCAGCAACCATGGAGACATCTTTCGTCTATTTGCTTCATTCATCCTGCAGTAAAAGTGAGTGATGTACTTGCTAGATGGTGGGGCTTGAACAGTTTCACCCACTCCTTCTCTTATCTGCTTTGCTCTTCTTATGGTCACTTTTTCTTTCTCCACTATCAGTAACAAACATCTTTCTTCTACTTCTCTGTCACACTGGATGCTGCCTGCCGCATGCGGGTCTCCGCAGTGGACACACTTCGCCTCGTCAGACGTGCAGTTCGGAGCGGAGTGGCCGACATCAGCACACTTTCTGCACACTGCAGAGGTACTTCGGCAGCGCTTGGTGGTGTGGCCATACATCTGACAATTGAAACACATCATTGGTTTGTTGTTAAACGAATATACTTTGGTGTCTTGCCTTTCTCCTGGGATATAGATGCTGTATGGTACGGTTTGTTGCTTGAACGTTATAAGAAAAGCTTGTGTTTCGGGATATCTCGGTTTAATGAAACTAGCTCTCGTAACTTCCTGCACGCTGTACTGCTCCTGAAGGCCGGTTTTGAATTCTTCCACGTTGGTGATGTCAAAATCATTGATGTATATTAGGCCAGTCGAGTAATTGAACCTGCTGTATTCTGCAGTCTGACACGGTACATTCTCTACGTGCGTCATGCTGACAATCTTCTTCGCTTGCTGCGCACTTCGTACTTCGACCATCATCATTTCAGGGCCCATGCTGAACAGCCTCTTGGGTTTTGTGCCAGTTACAGCAGCGATTTGTTGGAGAACCCCAAACGGGTTAGTTTTCCTCTTTCCTCCATGTTCAAAGGTGATGGAGAAGTACCTGGGGAAAAAGTCCTCGTCAGGTAACACCAGAGGGACGTATTTTCTTTTTTCCTTTTTTGGCAGTTTTCCGCCCTTACGTGCTGGCTGTTCCTGCCCTGAAGATGAATCACTTTGGGCCGAAATCACCGCTCTCTCAATTTCTGCTAGATGCTTCACAATCTGGTCCAGTTCATTGGTGCTCAAATTTCTCCGACTCTCATCACTTATATCACCTGCAATTGTTGCGATGGCTTCTTCAATTCTTCTCTTGATATTTCCGATGTTGTCATGTTGGTTCACTTTCGAGGCGAGGGAGTCATCTCCAGCGTCAGCTCGCTGCAGCTGCGGATCCTCCATTTCTTCCGTGCGCGAAACTTGGTCACACGCATTCAAATGATTCATTATTTCGGGAGTGGGTCCCCTTGAAAACTCATGGGGGCCTCGCTTGGACACTTCTATTCTACACTCAATATTTCATATTAGTTTAATTACACAAAACAAAAAAGAAAAGACCCAGATGTTGGTGGGCGCCCCCCACGTTGGTTCTACCCAAAGATAACTATTCAATAAATAATCTTATAAACACCTTGTTATCAATTTACATATATTATGTAATGAGTTACAAGACTCCAAATGGGTATACTAACGGTACCACCACGGGAAGGTGTGGGTGGACTGGAATATTTAACAAGTGCAAGTAATCCTTATCAAATCCTTGTCTGTTTAATGTTCCCTTCACAACGCACAAATAATGAATATTCAGTTCGGCACCAGTAAAACGTGGTAAAGGGAACAGTGAAAATTCCTAGTGAAAATATCATTATCGGGACAATTTTGTTTTACTAACATCAACCTTATATCAGGAAATGAGTACTAAGCCAATGTTAATGTAGGGAACACCTCATTATCAAGTCAATATTGACACAATAATTAGTTGGCATTGGGTTGATGACAATATTGTTATTGGGCCGATATATTTTTCCAATATCAACCGAATTTTCCGAAATAAGGTATTGCCCCAATGTTCATTTTGAATATCCAGTCAATATTGAGACTGTATATTGACTCAATATTAGTTCAATAAATTTTGCTACCTGGGATGTAATTGCAATTGTAAGAGACAACACAATTTCATTGACGATGCATTTTCATTGTGGGGTGAAAATACTTTTGACAGTTTACATGTACATGACATTGTTAGCGGGTGCCGAATTAGGGAAAAGGGAATGGCTCTCTCGGTTACCAGAGGACTTCTAAGAAAATAAAGGAGAAAAAAGAGAATCTTACATGCATATTTATTATGGGAACAAAGATAATCAGCGTAAATTACACAGGGGGAACTATGAAATCAAAACTAGTGGTGAAGAAAATATGGAAAAAACAGGAAACACTGAAACTGTAGTTGTTAGGAAAGCCCAAGAAATGGAGCATGGGCTGGCACACAGGGATTTGGTACATCAGCTGGAAGCAAAAGACAACCAAGGTAAAAATAAAATAAGACATTTTGCTTCCTAAAGGCCAAAATAACACACACAAAAGCACTAATTAACAAAAATAACAATTGACGGATAAGGCAAGTTATAGAATGCAATAAAAGAGTGAATAGTAGCATATAATATTGAAATAGGAAGCACAATAATTGAAAAAATAATTTGGTTGAATTCCACACAAAGACCGATACACATGGATTTTGATAACCAAGTAACTAGGAATCTTCTGAATTCTTCCACTTCAGCGGTAATGCACGAAACAAATTGAATGACAAAAATAAGAAAAATATAGTTTTTCAACTGAACAACGATGAATGGAGTTTATTCACAGAAGTTTAATAAAGTTCACTAACTAACCTAGCAAGTCACGCATACAACAGAATCCTAACTACTGCAAAAACCGGAACTTGGCTGAACACAGATATATGTACATGATCCACTTACCTCAGCCACAGTTCCTACATACCGAAATTTCTTCAGTTTTGTTTGACAATTCACTTTTTAGTTGAACAGTTAATTAATGATTATTGAAATTACTGGAAAAAAATAAAGAGTAGGGTTAAATACATGTTCAACAAGGCAGAGGTCCTAGCGCCACATTGTCACCCGTTATAGTACCACCACCAAATGACACGTCACGAGCAACGTGTTCACAGATAGGTTGAGGTGAAACCTACATTACAGTGCACACGGTAACAACATAAAGCTTGGAATTTCTTAAAGTCAGGAAATAATATTAGAATTACATGTTTCGGCAGATGTTCAAAAATGTCATTTCGAGGAAGCATGAAAAAAACATGAATGAAAACCACGAAAATCAAAAGTTTTATTTTTCTAATTAAAAATAGTTAACATAACGGTCATTAGTTGATAAGCATTTTAATTAAATATAAATGGATGATCACACAACAAATTTTTAAGTTTTTACGTATATGCTTAAAAATAATAAAGAGATAACGACTTAGGTAATGTTAAAAGTTGAGAGTGAGCAGAAAAAAGACCGGTATCTCTAGTTCAAATACGAGTTGTTAGTTTAGTACCCACATATGTGTATATATACATGTAAATATACACACATATACATGCACATGCATAAACATGCACATACGCACACCTAACACGCACACATACAGAAATACACATCCATGCATCGAGGCAATCCCAATACATATGCGTTTTACAAAAATGATGTGTAATGTGCGATGTACTGAAATATAGGATACTGAGCAAAGGATGTTCGTTACAACTTTTACAGTATGTGTTGCTGCTCACAATTTCTAATGGAATGTTGTAACGATTTTTAATTAAATATTGTTATATTGTTAAATGTTGTTTTTGGTTGATAAGCGTCTTATTTTTCATATGTGGGTGATCGCGTAACGAATATATATTCTTTTATAAATGCTTCACAATAAAGAAGTGAAATGATGTGTTAGGTAATGACACATACACCCACATACGCACACGTAGCGTGCACACGTACACATATACATAAGTTAGCATGAGCGCTAATATCAGCGTAAACTAGTCAGCATAAACTAGCATTCTAATCGAGAGACTCAGAGAAAATATCTTTTATCAGGCCATAAATTTTATGTTTCCGTAATAATATTAGTGGCACAAAACAGTGTACCTGAATCAGAAACCTGAAAACGATCGTTCTACTACGGTTCCCAAGTACAGCACAATTGCAGAAATACGTGAGATCAACATCCGAGGTGCGGTTGTTATAATATACTCTAGAGCGTAAGAGATGATAGGATAATTTGCGCTACACAAGCCTAACAAGAACATCCCAGGTAGCAAAATTTATTGACCTAATGTTGAGCCAATATACAGTCTCAATATTGACTGGATATTCAAAATGAACATTGGGGAAATAAATTATTATGGAAAATTCGGTTGATTTTGGAAAAATATATTGGCCCAATAACAGTATTATCATCAACCCAATATCAACTAATTATTGTGTCAATATTGATTGATAATGAGGTGTTCCCTACGATAACATTGGCTTAAAACTCAATTCCTGATATAAGGTTGATATTGGTAAAACAATATTATCCCGATAATGATATTTTCACTAACCCAATATCAGCTAACTATTGTGTCACTAAGGGCTAAAAATCGAGGTTATAAGACCATGTGTGGCTGTTTCAATCATTTAGTTCCGTTTTTAGGCTTCAAGCGGCGGCCTTATTGTGTCAGCTAATTATTGTGTCACTAAGGGCTAAAAATCGAGGTTATAAGACCATGTGTTACTGTTTCAACCATTGAGTTCCGTTTTTAGGCTTCAAGCGGCGGCCTTACTTATACTCCCCCCCATTACGCGGTGATACGAAGAAGAGAATTTGGAAGTTTCCGTTGGTAAAATTGACAGTAAAATTTACAGACATATATCACAATTACTGAGCATAAATAGACTAGAATTGAGGTTTGAGGGGTAACTAAGGTAAGGCACAACAAGGTGTTCCTTAGAAAAATACAAGGTGGTTGGGCAACCTGTACATGCAGTTTGATCCCGTCAAGTATGCGTAATTGTTCAATATATAGACATTTATTGCTATAGTAACATATGGCAAACGATTTTAACATATTTTTTCTAAAAAATAGACCTTCGAAACTCATTGGACGACTGAAAAAACAAGAACTATGAACCTGTGATAACAGTAATTCTGAATATACATATTATTGTAAGTATTCACATTTCTTGATATCTGTCAAATATATATGCACTCATTGATGACTGAAATAACTATTCATTAACATAATTGGTACATTTTATACAAATTACTCCGTATTATTGGCGTTCGATATCAACCCAATGTTTGGGCAATAATAATTTACATTTTAATAAATTTTATGAAAATGCGAGATTTTTAATTATTGTTATTATTTAATCATTATTCCACTTATATGAACATCATACATATATATGTATATATATACACTGTTAGTTTAATATTAGAAATAAAACTATTTATTACATTGCCCCAATAACAAGTTGATATCATAAATAAGTAAATCTTTTTTCGATATTGTCTTGTTATTAGACTATTATTGTAATACAAGATTCCAATGTCGGGTCAATAAATAATTATCAACCCAATATTGGCCTAATAATTCCTTGCTACCAGGGATTTTTGGACGTGAACAACAACAAACATCGGCATCTAAGAATGTGTTTTTCTAATCAAGCCTGATACATATCATCTTGTGTATTGGTTCTTCAAATGCTTCATAATTAACTAACACTATATAGTGAACACCATGACGGTTTCTCCCGCAAAGCCGGTACCCATTTCCGACACCTGGGTTGAGTGGGGTATTGTGCTTAAGTTTTCCCTTATACCCAATGGCGAAATCGCCGCGCAGCGCCGGGATTCGAACCCTCGACACCTTCATGAAAAGGCGACGCCTTAACCACTGTGCAACGGCGAGTACATAATAAGAAATAAAACATGAATGTCGTATAAGGGTTTCAAATTAGAAAAAAAATCACATTATTTTAAAAATATGGTGCAGAATGTCAGCAATTGATAAACATACATAGGTACCATGACGGTCTAGTGTGATGCGTGCACAAAAACGGAGGGAAAAGAAGACTGTCGAATGATTGTGCCCACAGTTATCGCACGACTTACCTTAAAATTTTCTTGCATTATTACCTTAATATTTCCAGTAAAAACTTACGAAAGAAATGTTTGAAAAGCTGTCCATCTATTGAAGAAATTCAGTGATGGTCGTGAGAAAAGGCAAATTTTTCGCGAGCATGATTATTTAAAAACGTTCGAAAAAATGCAGTCTTCTCGAGCTATTATGTACTCCAGAACTATTAGAAGGATGTAATTGTATACGATTTAAATTGCACGTATAAATGCACAAGACTTTATATACATACAATTTTCGAAATGAAAAGAATAGGATATTTCATTTCACTTAAGAACATGGGGCAGTATATGTACATAAGATATCAAATAACTCGTGCATATTCTAAATGAAAGCATGTAATCAAAGTCAAGTACTCCTCAATTTAACGTTATTCAATACGTCCTTTGCGATAAAATGGTGTACTCGAAATAATTATTGTATAAATAATAAAAATAGCGATACTCGAAATTTTGCTTTATTTTAAAACGTTAGGAAAAATTGAAGAATTCAGCTACACCGATCGAGGTAATGGGGCTGATATCGGAGTAATGTAGAGATGAAACTTCGATTTTGATGAAATCAAGAATGCAATTTACTGCAATATTATGGTCTTTTAGTGCTCTAAGGTAGGGCACCGAAAGACTAAAATCTTTCAGTACATTGCATTTTGTATGGGACAGGCGATGCTTGTATTGCCCTACCTTAGTTTCCCCACAGATCTTAATTCTAGTCTCTTCGTGTTCAGTAATCTTAAAATGTATCAATATAAATTCATCCAACGAAAAGTTTCATATTCTCCGCTGCGTATCACCGATACCCACCTGAGGAGAAGCTTAGTATGACCGCTACTTCACTTGCCGCAATGGAACTCTACGGCCGAAGTAGCAACAATAGGTCATACAAATGATGTCCCCAGAGTGACCCCAGAACCATCGCCGGGTGTTGATGACTAATGACCCCAGCGGGCTCACCGTCGGGCTGATGCCTCTACATTGCCGGTCCCTTACAGGTGGTGACCTCAGAAGCCTTATCAGCTAGTACAGTCTAAAAATATTGCAATTATCGTCAGAATTGAGCTGATAACATCGAAAAACTGAAAACGTGAATGTTATTCTTTATTAAGATAAAAAGTAAGGAACAATTCACAAAAGGAGAACAATAATCACCCTTTTATGCTTCGCTTTTATCATACAGTTTTAATCACGGAAAAACAAGAAACCGATCTATGAAAGTCAACATGATTGGTCTTCTCTCTTTCCAGTTGAGAATCAGCGCAGTGTCTCAAATGGTTTTCTGCAGTTCGTTGCAGTGAAGACCTTGAAGGTAGATTTCGAGCAGCACATTGCTGTCAAATTTCTACTTGTAACGAAGCTACATTTTGGTTTCTGATACTTTTGGGCCAAAAAATCCATATTTGCGCAACCGTAGCACAAATTGCCAGAAAGCACTATTTGTGTACAGTGGTAAGTATTCTACGGCCCTCTGTTGCAGTTCAGTGCTGCTCAGTGAAGTTAACGGGCAGAACTTCTTTAGCACGAACAGCTGTGGTACAAGAAAACTATTGCAGAGACGGCCTTGTCGATTGTATTACTGCATTATTGTTACCTTACCGAGCTACTGCAAAACTGCGCCTGTCTTTACTGGGATATTTAATGAAATGAGTTTCCTATTAAAACAAATACAAAGAGTTATGTTTTCGCATTCAAAGTCAGTGTTACATAATGGTCAATTCATTCAGTGTCTGTAGGATAATATGATTTCAAAGTCAAGAAAGACTGTTTCTATAAATAACTTTCACACCTCTCGATCAATTTTGGAAAATCTGCATTATAATAAGAGGGGTGTCTGTCCGTGTGTTTGTCTGTCTGTCCGAAGCCAGCCTTAAGTGTGTGATCAGCGAATCTGTGATACAAGCAAGCTTCATCAACTCCACAATTTCCAGTGTATTATTCCATCAGATTCGAGTAGGAATGAATAATTATCACGTGAATTCCTAGGAAATAGGAACGTGTGTCACATGATTTGTCGAACATTATTGTATATTTTTCGCGGGCCGTGTGCTCTCGGCCTTTTTTTTATTTCTGACCGCCTTTCTTTCATTTCGCCTCCTTTTTTATTTCAAATAAGGGGGTGGATTAGTTTTTATAATAAGTTCTTGTATTTCATAGTCGAGGTTTCAACTTGAAGGGCTTAAATACTATTTCGGAAAAAATTTTTAAGTGGATTGTTGCACCTTTTCATAGCTGAACCAACATGAAAAGAATTCGGGAAAATTTGCCAGTAAAATTACCAGGTTTAAATCAGTGTTCGTTTGAGGTTCACACTTCGGGTGTATGAAAGGTTAAGAACACCAGTACTTAATATTTTTAGAAATATGCGTCCACTGGGCATCCGTTTATGTACCATACAGTGGGCGCAAAAAAAGTTTACCCATGACAGCAAAAACAAAGTTTACCCTAAAATTTTTTGTTTTATAAATTAGACAGTTATGAACATTAAACGGAACTATGATGAAAAAAGTCTGGAAGTAATTTCGGTAATGAAAATAAATATGACATCCATTCTTCTTTTTTCGAATTGCGCGCTTGGAAGAGATTGGTTGTCATATTTGAGAAACAATGATAAATAAACGAACGTAGTTCTACACAGAATGTTGAAATTCTTGGAATTTGTGTTAAAAGCAATTACTTTTGAAATTTTTCGTTAGCTCTGACTATGATGACCACATCTGTAAACGTTAAACTGTCGGTCTGGACTGCATTTTTAAACATGAGTCATTGCCTTTGGAGAGTGCAATTTTAAAGGAGAAATAGAGAAAACGAAAAAAAACTTAGTGATGCTTGAAAGAACATACAAGTAATGATTTTTAACGTTTTTATCCACTGAACATCGGAAATTTGTGTGTGGCGCGGTGGTGGAGCAACACACGTCATATCAACCTCCTCCCTCTTCCCATATGGCGGGGAATGCAAAAACAAAGTTATCGGCGAACTAAGCAAATCGCGATGCAAGAGTAAACTTTGTTTTTGCGCCCACTGGATACATGTTTTCTAACAGCCTCCGTCAAATTGCATGGCTTCATAAACGTACATGCTAAACTCCATATTTTTATCTCGTCAGTAAAAGGAAACAAAGTACGCGCGTGGGTTTCATCGTGTTAGCACATGCAAGGTGCTGCACACCCCTCTTTTCCTATAGGCTCAGCGATCTCCCCCTCCGCACCCTCTAACACACCGCCCCCTTATTGAGCGCAAACGTCAGCATGAGACTGTAGCCAGCCATGGATTGCATCTTGTTGCGGGGGCCCCGGTCATCAGCTGCGCTAAAGAGCGCCTTCTTTTCGCAGGCGATGCTGTAATGATTATGAAATTAATCATTTTGTCCCAAATTCTTGCGTTATTTCAATTTTGCTATCGACACTGTTTGCAAAATTCGTCATTTCTGGCCAAAATTCTTGCGTTTATTCAACATTGCTGAAGACACTGCAGAATTGGTCATTGGTGGCCAAATTTATTCATTCTTTTGACCGTCAGATGCTACGCTTGCAATTTTCGAATAACGGGTAATTTTTCTGTGTGCTTTGAGTACCTTACTGATAGTTTAATGGTTTCGCTAATTCGATTTGTTTGCGTGGAATTGACCAGAAATATTTGTATAAAATTGTGAGAAAGGTCCGAACATAATCATTTCTGCAGATTATCTTGAAAAAAAACGGATATGAGTCAATGATACGCTGAAATGATCCGAGTTGAATTACAATTACGGTTATTTGCTCTCCAGTTGAACCGTAGCTTCGCAATCAGGCAAAGTGATTACGGGTATTCGGAATATCTTACATGAAATATTTTCCTGATTCAATTTCTCATTTCAGTACCATGCGATCCTGTAAAGGATCAAACAATAAAAATTAATTGAGAGATTTGTAATGACACATTAATTAAGGAAAGGTTGAACGTGAATATAAGATTTCCCAAATGTTATGCACTTTTCACACGATTATTTAGCGCGTTGCAATTTTTTCGATCCGGATTCGGAAGCATCAATGATAACTAGATGACTTCGTCGACTATCCACTACTTCAACATCTTGTCTCTTTTGTCAGTATATATCGTTTAGGCTTTAAAGAGGGCATGGCAAATTTATTCTGTGCGTATTGTTTGGAGGCATATTTCTGAGAAACGTCAAAGCATTTCCTCAAAAATTTTTTGCTATTATTCAATTATCTATCATGCGCTTAATGCGCTGTATTTATTGTTTGTTAAGTATTACTATGTTTCAAATTCCGATTAAGCTTGTGAATCCCTTTTTCACATTATCCTGAGTTGCAACATGTTAATGCGCATGAAAGTAACAATAAGCATATATCGCTCATTCTAACGTAGCAGAAATGGAACTGAACTAGTAGCTCTACAGCCGTAGGGGGAAGCGCCCAAGGGCTCAAGCGTGTGCATAAAAATCACACAAGGTTGCAAGCTCTGTGGTTGTACAGCATTCAGCAATAGGAAACCACATAAATTTTTGTTTTGCGAAGCTTCTGCCAAAAAAAACGAAAGCTATTTCATCTGTAAAAATACAACTTTTTTCATTTCCACAAAATATTAAAAGCGACCCAACTTTATAATGGTGTAACAAGTTGGACTAAATTCTTACGTTCATTTTCGGTTACGAGGTACATTCGTAAACTGTTCAGTTGTCATTAAAACTTCTCAAAATAATGTGTTATCTCTTCTTCTCATATGTTTTGTGTCTTCTAAAACAGAACTCTAGAATCTACCTCCTGGTTCTGACAGGCAAACGAAAATTCTCGAACTTTGAGGATGTACAAAAGTGTTATTCGCTAATTTTTGCAATAGAGCCACGTACGTCGGTTACAACACATTGATTTAGAGAGCTGCAGCTACGGCAAGTGAGCGTATATTACATGAATAATATTTTAATTAATCATTTTATGTATTTTTCAAGAGCCGTCATCGCGAGCCGCGCAATGAATACCACTGATGTACACCAACTGCATTGATTTCAGCACTGGTGTGTCACCATGCTCGACGACGCGTGGATTACACCATGTTGCGCTGGCCGCCTCAGGCATATCAGAGACCGCGGCTCGGGACTGACGCTACAATTCAGCCGGCCTGCCTGAGTGTAGGTTTATGATTCTCCTGTGACGAGGGTTCAAAGTTAATTTGGTGGAAGTTATTGACAAATTAAGATAAGTTCACCGCAGCGTGCCGTGAAACTATCGTCCAACATAGAGGAAGTGTTAAGGTAAATTTTTGGGGAAAAGCTGTAATTTAAATAGAAGGTTATGCTCATTTACATTCCTAATCTTAAACTGCCATGTGAATTACACCACTACAGTTGGCTGATGACGTTGTGAATTAACGTACGAGAGGTTCATGAAAATGTGATGAAACTGAGCCAACATATGAGTAATAATTCACCTTTTAATTTTGAAGTCAATGGAAAACATCATTTATCATAACTGTCTTATAATTTAACTCCTAAGTCATTGAAAATGATATATTATTCATAATGTGTGCATACAGTGCTGCTTTTTTTGGATGAAAGGTTAATGTTTCGCATGATTAAGGTATGAATCTGAATGAATAGCTGAGATCATGTACTCCGTAGAATACTAGTTTCATTAAACGTGGATGCTTGTAGATGTCGTTGGCGTTTTGTTGGCTGGTGTTCAGGCTCGATCAGTAACTCAATTTATGACAGAATGCAAAGTCGGGGGCTCTAATCCATGCTTTGGCAGCATGGATGAATTATTGCCAATGAAGTACTAGTCTCAAAAATATTGAATAGTAAATTTGAGAGTAAAATAATAATAATAGTGTCATTATAGAGCATCACACGATAAATTTGCCAGTCAATTTTTGTGTAATTTTGAATCATTGTTTCAGAAAATAATAATTAGGTCATGACAATTTTGGCTTTGATTGCGAATATGGTCTACTAAATGTTTTTCTTTTCCCAATTACTGAATGCCTTTGTTCCACGGTATGAACTCGATATTCGATGTTAGTAGAGACAGAAATATTTATTTTGTCTGATTCGAATTTAGTGATTCGTAAAAAAATTGGAAAAATGATATATGAATGTCAGATCTTACATTATGTATGGATACACGTCAAAATCTAATTCTGTGAATGCAGAATTTTGGGCAAATTTAGGTGTTGAATATTTCAAACACTTTATTTATCAGAAGTGATGCATCTAGAAGATTATTTTTTGAGGATATCACAAGCCACACATTAAAATTTAGCAACTCGCGGACTCGAAAAATTCTGCGACTTCTAGGGCATTCAATCATCAATCTATTCCATCATCATCTAGGGCACCAATCTATTGTAAAAAGACGAATTATGCATTCGAGTCATCCTTCTAACCATATTGAATTTATGCATGTTGGCATTTTTTTTAAATTAAGCAGTCTCGATGATAAGATAATCGAATAAAGCGAATTATTGTTTAGAAACGGGACTGTGATAAATTTTAGATTCATGTTAACAACACATTATTAACTTGTCAACCAGGCCCGGGAACCAATGAGGCGGAATGCACAGCAAATCTGTTTGTTATTTAGCTAAGGATATTTTGAGGGAAACCGTCAAGATAAAATTACGATGGAAGGTGCAGTGAGTATTCTTGCACGAGAACGGTATAAATGTAATTTCAATTTCACATTCTTTCCACACAGTAATATAAAGCTGAGGGCAAGGGAAACATTTTCTATGATGAATCTAGTAGAAAAATAAAATGAGTAGGAATGGTATACTACTCAAAATAAACAACATGTGGAATATTTTCCTACAATAACCATTGTTGTTAAGAGTCTAAGTTTATTACGTGCTAGCAAAACTCTCGGTAGTAGCCATTAATATGAAATATGAAAGGGTGTTAGGCGATTTTCTCTGTTGGGTATAGGAGAAAAAATTCTAAGCACAATACCCCACTCTACCCAGGTGTCTGAAATGGGTACCGGTCTTCGACCGGGGGAAATCGTCATGGCGTCCTGGTGTTAGTTATAAGGCATTTGAAAAACCAATGCAAAAGGTGATATGTATCATGCTTCAATTGGAAATAAAGCATCCGTAGATCGCCGATGTTTTTTTTAAAATAAAACTTCATGAATGCAATAAAAATAATGACTAAACCTAAAATTTTAGAGTATCTGATTTTCTGAAACAATCAAAAACTAACTTATAAGTGAATCACAATTGCTGAAATCATACATGTGATGATTACAAAAATGCTAAAACATTTATCCATGGCAGATGTTCCTACGTCGAAATATACTCGCTTTAGCAATGACATGTGCACCAGACGAAGTTCTCATTTTTGGCAATCTCGTCCCCAAGTAAGATCATTCTTTCTCCTCAGATTTACATGACTGCCAGAGAGCTTTAGCGCAATGGGGCCTCCGGCTGAAGAATCACGCGCGCATATCTTGGACCTTCCAGACGAAGTAATGGTGGAGATTTTCGCTCACCTAACACCTCAGGAGCTGCACAGATCTGTCGCTGCAGTGTGCAGGCGGTGGCAGAGGGTGGCCTACTACCCTTACTTGTGGAGGAATCTGTCCGTGCACCCTGAGGACCTCGCAACTTTCACTGAATCGCGAGAAGACGCGAACGAAGATTGTGGGGTGAAGAAAATTTCATTTCTCGATGTATTTAAAACAACCGCTACACGAATAGATTCCATGGCGTGCAGTATATCAGATAAAAAGCAAACAGAAAACATCATCAAAGGTTTCAAATCAATTGACAAGCGGTTGAAACATTTACAGGTATCGAAAGCACCTATTGAGCCATCTATTCTGCAAGATGAAATAGCTCATAATTCCCTACTCTCATTATCAGTGAATGGTTTTACTTTCCAAAGGCTGAATCCTTTTCCTGACTTCTCAAATCTCAAATGCTTGTACGTTGAATGCCGCGCAAATTCCTGGGCAGGTAACGATCCTGCAGTAGCTCATTTTTTAACTAACATGAAACAGTTGGTAGAGACCTGCTCCCATCTGGAAGAATTTACATACATAGGTTCAACAATTGACACCGATATATTAAATGCTCTACTAAACACAACCCGGGGCAAACTAAAAACTTTAGGGTTCACAACAACTGCATATTCTGATTCCTTCTGGGTTACTGCAATTGAGAGTTCTTTATCTGCTTCTCTTGTAAAACTAACCGTGGATATTGAATGCTTCGGCTTTAATATTTCGACGAGGCCTACATTATTGGGTTTGAGGAATTTGTACAACCTAAAGTACGTAGAGTTTGCATGCAACGGAGAAGTTCAGTGGGACCATACATCCTTGAAAAATTTATTTCATGCGAGTACGTTCCTCAATTTAGAGGTGCTAATCATTGATAACGTCTCGGGAAAGGGCGATGCTCTTCTTTATTCCATAACCAGGAATTTTCATAATCTCAAACGACTCCGAATACGTCGGTGGTCAGGTGTTACAGAAAACGGAATTATTCACGTTCTTTCAGAATGCAAAAATTTGCACAACCTGGAGTTAATTAGTCTAGACACTCAGCTGGCGATTGAAACTTTTGCCACAGTTCCTGGGAGCCTGCAGAATCTAAGTGTTCAATTTTGTGATTCAGTGGACTACAATGGAATAACTGAAATAGCGTCTCGTCATCCAGGAATAAATATCGCCCACGACGTAGACCCGGTTCTTTGTCTCAAGGATTTGTTCCTGTGAAAAGAAAGGAGATTTTAAACGCAATTATTGATAAATTTCATTCGTAGATTTTTGAGTGTTTGTCATCTTTACTAGTGTTATATTTTTTCCATCCGTTACTACACCATGGAACTTTCCAGAGAATTGTCTTACTCTATAGAATCTGAAGATCACTCAGGTTGTCTCACGAGATACTTTAATTTTTCTGAATTAGATTTGGTCCAGAATAATTAGAACACTATGGGGACGATTTCATTTTTCTTTACTTTGCCTAACCTGGCAGTCAAGTAATTTTGATGTGAGAACAATAATAGATTTGTTTCGTCGTATAACATGGTAGTTTGGTAATTTTTTATGCAGTCACTCACGCATTGTCTGAACAATTAACAGAATTATATCAAATAAATCAACAAATCCCAATCATTTGGGTCATGCGACACGTTCTGAATTGGTTTCAACCTCATGTCTTGGGTTTAATTTCTAATGTTTGCGCTCATCAGGTGGCGTTGTGATCAACTCTTGATTTGCTTCCATATGAAACGAGTTGTGGAACACACTCATCCTGTAAAATCTCCGTCAAGAATATAATTTCAAGTGATGTCAAGATATTTCTGCCGTAGCAACATACCACACCTATCTTTCCAAAAATATTTTTGTATAAAAGTTCATCTGAAGTAGCTTGCTACTCAGGTTTAACCAATAAATTGTTAAAGATATGGAGAAACATATTTCACATCTATTTCATATTGCATTCACATTGAGTGTGAAGAATGCGCATCCACGTGAATGCTTCCACGTTATGGGATCTCAAGCTAACACGTTTTCAGTTTCTTCCTTCGAATAGCTCGAATGGCCTGGACTGAACTGTCTTTCAAATTGTGATATTAGCATTAAATGTATGAAAATTGATGCAGTTTATTGTGTTATTTATTGTAGAGTGAAAACAGCATCGCATTATTTGTTGTTTGTTTAGTGTTAATATGCGTCAAATTCCTGTTCAGCTTGTGTATCACTTTTTCACATTATCCATCATCTCCTTTAAAATTACCAGGCTTTAAAAAGGGCGTGACAAATTTGTTCAGTGAGTATTATGTGGAGGCACATTTCTAAGAAAACGCCAATGCATTCATTCAAAAACATGGTCCAATTATTTTAAGTTGCAGTTTTCGATTAGTTCATCGTTAACTATATTCTTATAACGCCATGTAATTGTAGTGACTATGTTTTAATTACTCCTTAACTCTATCAGTCTGTGTCAATCATTTCTAGCTCAGTACCGCTAAAATTCAATCTAGTCATTTAAGTGTTCAGTAATTCTAAGATGTTACCATGTAAGTTTCGTCAATAAAAAGTTCGATATCTACTAAATTGTTTACCCTTATGCACTGCAAAGGATATGTAAGACATTTACTTCACGTGCCACAAGTGAATTCAACGGCGGGGGTGGCATCACTCGAGTCATACAAAATGAGATTGGTAAAGGTGCATTGTAAGTAGATAATATTTGCACTTTACATCCGCATTCGCTCGTAAAATTTTAGATCTTGTTTTAAATTTCAATCAGTCTTCATAACGGCTTCGCCAAAGTTAAGATAAGACGAGCTGTAGGAGCGGTGTGCCTTCAAGCTCAAGCCTCCGACGCCCATTCATCTTTTATGAAATCCTTCCAAGAGAAAAAGAAGGCAAATTCAGAAACCATGTCCGGTAAATTACACCGCGTGAGCTCACCAGGTTGGCGTTCTTTAGAATCCTGGAGATTACATACAAAATTTTTGAAGCTACCACGTTAAGTAGTTGGAATTTGATTCATTTAGTGAAAATGTGGTACAAACATGAGAACTAATATAGACGCTCAATTTAAAGTTTATAGCGTAGATGGTGCCTACGTCACAATCTCTGAGCTTAAATGAATAATCTGGGCTTAGTGTTCATCATTTTCAAAACAAAACACTTGTACAAGAAGATACGAAGTTCCTATCAAAAACAAAGCGCTAGGTTTTGACGATCAAGGGAAGTATCAAAACTTGTAAAATATGGCTGGTGAATTTTTCCATAAAAGGAACATTCAAGTGAGTACCCTAAAGTTTTTGTCATTCGTTTCGTTGTTTAATTTGGAATCGATCCCGAAAGCCACATCCTCATTTCTTGCACAGGTGATAATTTGGGTTAAGTTGCCTGTTTGAGCAAAGACAACAATAGCTAGGGTATATTTTTCGAGAAAAATAAGAAAACAGTTTATTTCCAATAAAGATGGTACATAAAAGATGGTACATCATTGTTTTTTAAAATATCGTAAAGTAAATACACTTAGATGATGCACACTCATGAGTATTGTAATACCCATGTCACTAGTCGAAAATAAATTATTGAGGCAATGTACTCCTGATGTTGTTTAATATACATTTGATGATGTATGTAATCACAATTGTAAGAGACAACACAATTTCATTGATGTTGCATTATCATTGTGGGGTGAAAACACTTATGACAGTTTACATATACATGACATAAAGCTTTGAATTTCTTGAAGTCAGGAAATAATATTAGAATTGCTTGTTTCGGCAGATGTTCATCAATGTCATTTCGAGGAAACATGAAAAATAACATGAATTAGACCACGAAAATTACGAGTTTTGTTTTTATAATTAAAAAATTTTAACAAAACGGTCATTAGTTGATAAACATTTTATTTAAATATAAATGGATGACGACTTAGGTAATGTTACAAGTTGAGAGGGAACAGAAAATTAACCGGTATCTCTAGTTCAAATACTAGTTGTTAGTTTAGCACACATATATGTGCATATATACATGTACATATATACACATATACATGCACATACATACTCAAGTACATTCATGCACCTAATACGCACACTAACACAAATACTCATCTATGCATCGAGGCAATCCCAATGCATATGCGTTTCACAAAAATGCTGTGCGATGTACTGAAATGTAGGATAATGAGCAAAGGATGTTCGTTAAAATTATTTCATTATGTGTTGCTGCTTATAATTTCTAATGAAATGTTGTAACGATATTTAAGTAAATATAGTAACGAATAGATCATTGGTTGAAACGCGTCTTATTTATCATTTGTGGGCGATCGCACAACAAATATACATTCTTTAATAAATGCTTTACAATTATGAAGTGAAATGATTTGTTGGGTAATGACACATACACCCACATACGCACACGTAGCGTGCACACGTACACACATACACAAGTAAGTTTAAGCTGAAATTTGCGCATGAGAGCAAATATCAGCTTAAACTAGTCAGCATAAACTAGTATTCCAATCGAGGGACTCAGAGAAAATGTCTTTTATAACGCCATGTTTTTATGAAATTTTCGCAATAATGTTAGTGACACAAAACAGTCTTCCTGAATCAGATACATTAAAACGATTGTTCTATTACGGTTCCCAAGTACAGCATAATTACGGAAATACGAGAGGTCAACCGCCTAGGTTCGGTTGTTATAACTTATTCTAGAGCGTACCCAATTGAAAATCAAGGACGTGTCGCCGGTGTATTAAGGACGTGACAGTTGATCAAGGATGATTT
>JACJUY010003657.1:42290-53369 GCA_014220935.1 Platorchestia sp. MABIK | reverse complement strand
ACTCTGAGACAGTTGCTCCCTCACCTCTGCAGGAGCAAGCACTAGCGCAGCTGCAGCAGCTGCGCGCGCAGCCTATATAGCTGCAGCAGCCAGCCAGCAACAGCTGCAACAGTGCAGCCCTGGCCTTCGCTGCGTAAGGAGGCGCGCGTCGCTGCAGTGCGGGGCGTCGCCATGCAGGCTCCATATGTCCGCCGCAGCTTTGCTTAGTGTTGTGGTGGTGGGAGTGAGGGTGCTGACGGCATTCTGACGCTACATGCGGGATTTTTGGCCGTTGGATCTGCGTGCTGTAAATAGCGCTAAAGGTTAGGTCCTCCTTCAGTGCCTCTCGGATTTGTGCTCAAGAGTACATGCTCGGAAACGTTCGAGTTGTTTTGTTATTGCGGTGCTGCTGTTTCAGAAATATGTGGCTCTGTTTCACATGCTCAAGTGCTGTAATGGCAATTAATGCGAACTATTTTAACTTGGTGCTTAGAGAAGTGTAGCGGCTGTCTAGGTGTTGTGTTGAGCTAACGTCTTCTCGGGCGTTGCGTCGCACTAAAGACTAGAGAAACTCGCGTTCGATTCCAGTCTGACCCTCGTGGTATTTTCAGCTGAGTTTGAAGAGCTCCTTTGGTGATCTTAGAAGAACTGAGAAAAAGACTAACTTGAATTGAAGTTGAAGGATAAACATTTTTACTCACAAGTGAGCAGTGACTTGTGAGTTTTAAAAGTCAAACAAGCTTCCAGTGCACGCTCGTAACAGTGGAGCGATCAGCGGAGAACAGGAATGTTTGAAACCGTCGCCAATCCGCGGTACCTATGCTACAGCGCAGCTTCATTCGGGCGATGCTGTGTGACCACGGCAAGGATGTGTCTTTGAGAGACAGCGATGTTTTATTGCTCTTAACTTGATACGTGTCATAAGCGTTTTTTACGTGCCGGAAAAGTGAAACTAAGACGCAATGACGGATCCCCCTGATAATGTCAGTACCCATTGAATTCGCCTGGGCCGAGTTTAGAGTTATGTCAGTATATATCTTTTCCCAATGAAGAAAGACACCGGGCTGGTAATGCCAAGCGAGCGCTCGTAACCCTTAGGCCAGGGTGACCAACTGCACGTGGGCGAGGAAGATAGCGTGTGTGAGCGTGGAGCGCACTGGACAGGGGCGGGATTGTGTGGGGTGTGCACGGCTGCTGGGGTCTAACGCGCGCAGCTGGTGTGTGACACGTGTGCAGCTGGTGTGTGACACGTGTGCAGCTGGTGCGTGACACGTGTGCAGCTGGTGCGTGACACGTGTGCAGCTGGTGTGTGACACGTGTGCAGCTGGTGCGTGACACGTGTGCAGCTGGTGCGTGACACGTGTGCAGCTGGTGTGTGACACGTGTGCAGNGTGCAGCTGGTGTGTGACACGTGCAGCTGGTGCGTGACACGTGCAGCTGGTGCGTGACACGTGCAGCTGGTGTGTGACACGTGCAGCTGGTGTGTGACACGTGCAGCTGGTGCGTGTCACGTGCAGCTGGTGCGTGTCACGTGCAGCTGATGCGTGACACGTGCAGCTGGTGCGTGACACAGCTGGCGCGTGAGACGTGCAGCTCGTGTGTGGCAAGCTGTCAGAAATGAGTGCAGCGCTAGGCAGTCATGTCCTGGTGTAACAGCTGGTCTCAACATCCTCCTGCTCGCCTCACAGTCTCTCGAGTGTCACGCTAACCAGAGGCGGTCCTGGAGTCCTGTAGTGTCCGAGCGATAGGTGGCGGTAGTTGGGCTGAGAAGCTCCTACGTTTGTTGTTTAAATGATCGCAGGCCTGCTGGTATCGCAGTTTGCGCTGAATTCCCGAGACATCCTGTGCGTGTGCTGCTGGTGCTGTGAGTGTCGAGAGGACAGACGTGTCGAGTGTTTTGGCTCAACCCTCTCAGTTATTCGCGTGATTCATTTGATCGTTTGAAAGAAAGATTTTTATTTAAGGTGTAATTGGTCAATAGGTTTGAATGAGATGATTAATATTTTATGTTTTTACATGTAGCATTGGATCACTGGTTTTCAATAGACATAATAGTCAAAGTCTACTGGGGTACGTGAGTCCGATTGCCGACCCAAATCAGTGTGGTGAGAAACTTTTAATTAGATGCGCCTATTTATGTTTAAAAAAAAAACTCCCGAGTGAGAGAAGCTTGAAAAAACGTGTAATCTATTTTGATAAGTATTACCTGGTTTATTTTTACCGCAAGTGAGTCAGAAATATTAACCGTAGAGATGACTCACTGTATTGAAATGTAGCACCTGAATGTGAGGCTTCGTGCGCTCATGTCCGCTATCTCTTGCAGGCTTACAGGTGTTGTGCCGCGTCCAGAGTTTATCTAGAGAATCTGTTTTATTTTTGTTAAGTGTCACATTGCTGATCGTTGTCTACTTTGATAAATATTTACTATTTATTATCTGTGTAATATCGGAGTTTATCTGAAGCACTGTTATAAAGCGTCACTAAGAGTTTTAAGTCTAAAAACCAGAGGAAGAGGCCATTTTAAAGAATATTTGACTCCCATAAACAAATTTGTTATCGTGTTTACCAAGACTATTTAGGAATTCCGTCGAGCGATTGTTCTTCTTGTGTGTTGAAGCGAGAAAGAAATTTCATGTTCAAACGCGCCTCTATGTTCCCACGGATCACTGAGAGGCCAAACACATTGTCTGCAGCCTACTTGCTTCACAGCGCTCTCCCTGTGCTGCTGAAGACCATGCATGGCCACCACAAATGTACGCGCTGGACGTCATAATGTCGCGTGATGCGAGGTGTGGACTGCATCTGCTCGCCCTGCCAAGTCTGGCCTGATCTTCTGTCTGATTCACTCACTGTCTGAGGTGCTAATCTGCTGCCTCTACGGCAAATACTGATGCTCACGTCCTGCATGAATTCATGCGGTACCTCTCTGAAATCGTTACAAGTTCTATTCGATGTAGCTACAGCTGTTACTTTGTAAACTGTCTCTGCTAAAAATCTTTTTAAAAAAATGTTCTGTACAAAACGTGAAGAAAGTGAGAACTGATAGAATTTTTATATCGATGTCATACACTGGAGGAAAACCTATTTTCCTATCATCTCTGGAATAATGAGCCTAACTTGACATTTATCTCTGAAGTACTGAAGTCATCGCGTGAGGCTGTTGCTGTGGAGGGAGACGTGACTAACCTTGCAGATCTAATCTTACGAGTGCCTTTCTTATGGTTGAATCGAACCAGCTACCACCGGAATTGATGACCCTTCGTCGTATTGCTTCTATCCTAAGCTTTTCTCATCACCTCCACTTGCTTTGTGGTGATCGTTACCCTGTCGGTCGCTGCTCAAAACAAAGTAAATTATTTATTTTATTGGCTACAGTGTTTGATAGTGCTGCAGTTGGGCTCAGATTGGCGGGAGCTGTGCGTGAATAGCGCGAAACTCAGGGCATGTAAGGCATACACACTTCTTGTTCCTCAAGTTTTGGCGTGCAGAGTTAGCGATGGCAGAGTGCTACGTGGAAGCTGCGGACGGTGCCAAGGGCTGCGAGCTGTCAAAGTGCGGGGTGACTGTGGCTTGTGGGGATCCCGTCATTGCCATTGCAGGCGCAGCTGCGTGTTCTGCTTGCACGTGCTCGTGTCCCATCGATGCCCAGATCATCAGCTCTGGAATTT
This sequence comes from Platorchestia sp. MABIK, assembly GCA_014220935.1. Taxonomy (NCBI): domain Eukaryota; kingdom Metazoa; phylum Arthropoda; class Malacostraca; order Amphipoda; family Talitridae; genus Platorchestia; species Platorchestia sp. MABIK. Next base: position 49,722 of record JACJUY010003657.1, on the reverse strand, counting down.
CAGATGCCCCTGGTGTCATCTCCAAAAGACATGTGAATGCCACTATTGTGGACATGAGTAATCCCCTTGGTGAAGATGTCACCTCCACTCCCTCATGGAGCAAACCTCCTGCTGCTCGTCTTGCCTCGACAGAAACCCTCACAGACGAGCAATCTCCTGCCGCGAGTCAATCTCCTTCCTCAGCCGGAGGTGGAGATTCTGTAGCCGTCGCTTGTGCCTCTGCTTCCACAGGGGACCAACCCTCTGAAGATGCCCACGTGTCCTGTCCTGGTGCTCCACAACATCCCCCGGTTCATCCTTTATCTCCCTGTTCTAGGAACATGCAGGAATACGGAACCCCGTTCCTTGCTTGCTCAGATCTCAATGAGCTGAACTTGTCTTCCCTTCACAACCGTTGCACTCAAACAGACGGCCGCGTGGGCGCTAGTTCCGTGAGATCCCTTGGCCTGCCAACCGCACAGCATGAAAACTTTGTTCCAACCACAACAGAGGAAATGATGAACGCGATACCGACCGCTCGTGTCCCCTCCCCCGCCCAAACTAGTGCCTTTTTCTATACTCCTACGTTAGGTAAGGACTCGCTGCAGCAGTGCAGTGTGACACCCAGTGACGCTTTTGACAGCACTACTGACGATACTGCAATTGAAACGCTTTCATCGTCTTCTGATTCTTTCAAAGTCGGTCAGAAGAGTGTTGCGTCCAAGTGGTGTCAGACAGATAGAGAGTACAGTGCGAAAGAGGTTCAGACTGACTTGTCACAGTGTCAAAAAGAGTGCCAAACGGACTACCAGGAAGTTCCTAAATGTGTGGTTCCTCAAGTGACGCGGGACAGAAGAACTAAACTATGCCGTGGTTTTAGCGGTGACGAGTGTGAGAGGACCTCAGGACAGTCGGAGCTGCGTAGCGCCGGTATCCGATGTCATCAGCGCTCGTGCAGCACCGACTACTGCTTACAGCGGTACTCCCACAAGGACCCGAGGCAGAGAAGGCAACAGTCTAGCGATTTTCTTTATTTCGTCAAGAAAGATCCGGGGCTTGCGGCCAACCTTCCGCTCAACCTGCATCTGGATGACGATCTGGAGCTTGGGTTGCGTGACCGCCCCAAGAGACGCCACTTCTCTGCAGTGGAAGTGGTCACTGCTGAGGTGGTGGTGCTGGGGGCCCCGTCTGGGCAGGAGCCGCCCATGGTGGTGCCCTCCAGCCCCCCTGACGAGAGGCCTCCGTCCAGCAGAGGCTGTTCTTTCGTGAGTGTCGCCTTCTTTTGATTACTTAGCTCACAATAGCGTGCTGTGACAGCCACATCAATTGTGAACCATTGTGTCTAGAATGACTGAGATATTACGGATCGTACGTAACCTTAGATATTGGAATTGACTGAGGATTCAGGAAAGGAAAACAAAGAACTATAATGCTTTCGTAGTCGTCTTTGATCAAAGCGTCACGTTACTGCTCTGCGAAGTGTAAGTTGTGTTTAAAATAAGGGAAAGTTGCCTAAGTGGAGTTTTTATATGTGGAACAGGAGCAGTGTATAGAATAGTTTACCTTGGAATTGAACTTATCAAAAGCCATTCCGCATTCCTGACAGTTGAAAGTAGTCCATGTAGAAAAAAAATTAACATAGCTCACCGTTGTTCATTTCAAGATTTTGTCTCACGATAGCTTGCTCTAAGCATCGACATTCCTTACAGCAAACGAAGCTTGTTGTGCCTCTTTTGCATTTCTTATCAAACAAATTTTACTTAATAAATTTCTTGCATTCTATGCCCTGCATATTGTTTTGACACGTATCTAGTCATTAATTGTGCTCCTCTTTTGTTCGCTAGTTGACAGCTGCAATTTATCATCTAGTCTTTAGTTTGCAAAGGACGAAGAAAACATTTCGAAGGCTGTTCCGTGCGCAGCCTTGATTGATGTTTGTGTGTGATATCTCACGCTGACCCAATAAGAGACCTGGATCAATACCAGAGGACTATTGAACTGCCCCCTCGCTCATCTGATTTGGTCATTTTCTCAGTCCAAGGTTGAGGGTAGTGAAGACATATGTGGACGAGGCCGTCCGCTGGAGAGAGTGCGTGTAGTTGTACTTTCAGGATTCCTGAGCTCCCTTCCATAGGGTGTGTTGCGAGTGTCTCTCTTCGTCAGCGTGTTCCTTTAGGACATGGCGTTCCAAACTCTCGGGTTATTACCAGGTGTTTGAAGAGAGTTACCTATTTATTAGGTAGGATATGGCGTTTTTTTAGTTTTATTCACTACCACGAAGGCTGGAGCGCCGTGCAACCTGATACTTTGCGCAAGCTTCATGGTTTTATTTCCATTTCCATTGACTTTTTTTTTACCTTCGCTGACCGGAACGGGCTGTGTTGAGCAAGACTTGAAATTTTAAACTCTCAGTTTTCTCGGCAAGTTTGATTCTACTGAATTTCACTTTGCTAATCGCTTTATTTCAATGAAACTGTTAAATTTGCATCATAAACATACAGTCGTATTAGATATTAAAAGATATTATCTTTCTGGGTAAATGGCCCCTCAGGGGGATACAACTATTGTATCTATGGGAATTAGCGCTCCCAGGGGGAAAATGTGAGGGCCCGAGCTGAGAGTTAGGTAGGCCTTCTTTTTGTTGAAATAAAAGGTTTTTTGCCATGTTAAGGACCACCTTTTTCGGTTCACTGCCACCCTGTTTTTCAGCCCTTACTACTTTCTTCTTCAACTTTTATCTTGTTTCATGAACTTCTTTCCCAACTTACTGTTTCTATGCCTCTTATGTATAGATTCCGCATTCCCTAATATCCATACTAAATGGTGCCTTCCTCCTTCCTCTCTTCGATACGCTCTTTTTTGTTGCATTTAGGTAGGCCGTTACTGTACTGATTATAGCGTTTGCATTTAAGCTATATATTTGCCTCTGCATAACGTAACGTTATTTCGTGGAAAGCGTTCCGTCATTACGAGGAGCATGTCATGTACTGAACTAATTGAGTGAGCGGTACTGGGAGTGGTCGCTGAGTAATGCTTTTATTCTGTTTCACCGTTTCATTGCCACTCCTAGCATAGTCTTCACGTAATTATTTCTAGCCTTAGCACTGCCGTCACGTGAATTATAGTTTACGTCACAGCGGTACAGCTGGTATCATAAGTTCGGCATCGAATTGACTGCGCTACTGTACGTGACAAAGACAAGTAACTAGAGCTGCCAGCGGTTTAGCTACGATAATGCGAATTGTTTAAAAATTCGTCGTCCGACACAAATGTGCGGTGACACCGCGCTGTTCTGGCGGTGGTCGCGTTACTGGCGCCTCAGCGCTGTAACTTGCAACTTCACTTGTGCGTTGTTCTATCTGTAGGTAGAGATGTACCGATAGTATCGGTATCGGTTTTTCTCGAGCATCGGTATCGGCGTCTAAAAAAATGAAGGATCTTAGCCGGTACTCCGATACTTTTAAACTACTTTCACGAGACCGGTAGTGCAAAATTTCGGAAGACAAGCTTAATAACAAATATTAACTGGGTGAATGTATTTATTCATCCGATGTAATAATAAAATTTAGATTAAATGTTGAAAATAACAAGAATTACAATTGAACATGAATAATTGTGACGACCTATTTTATTTACACAGAAAATAGGTTCTTGAGTGTGCGTACGAGTATTCACGAACACACGCAAGAACACGTGACATCTGCCTGCGATCACGCAACGCATGCTGGTAGGATGCGACTTAATTTAACATATTCCTTATAAATATTGCCTATTGCATATTTTACAGAGATCGGAAGTTCGTATTAATAATTGCAAAATATATTTCTCGAGTAAATTAATTTCCAGCTGTATGCGACACGTCTCATGTTTAAATACTACTATTTTCATTGGTTGATTCACTTATAGGAATACGACTAGCGTATCTATTTAGGCTTGATATTTGGTTAACCTGAGTTTCTGTTAGGTAGATCTTACTCTTTTTTCAAATAGGTTAGGTTCTCTTTTCAAATAAAGACCATCCGTTTTTTAGTTCAATGTTATATTTTCAGTGCCTCATACGATCTTCTTGAATTTTTTCTTTTCATTTTCTTTCCACGCGTTTCTATGCGCAGAGAATCCTGTAATGAACATGAGCCCACGCTGTGTATAGATTCCTTGCATCCCTACAACGTAGAGTCTTATTCATCACTCATTTAAAAAATGATTTGAATATTGTTTGTGCAAACCTTAATAGTCCAAATGTCTATCAGGTGATTATAGATTTTTCATCATTGTTATCCCTTTATTTTATCATGCAGCTCATGAAAGATTTCTTAAGTGTAATTTTGTTACAAACAACTTAGAAGCATTTAATATTGGTACTTGTCAAAGGTTTCTTAAGTGGAATCATTCTACAACTTAGAAGCTTGAAGCTTAACTGTGTTAACACTCACTGTAAAATGAAAATGGAATTGTTAGTGAATAAACATGCATTATTTTTTGCATCTGTTGGTCCTCATAAATACAATTTAATTTGTAAAAAAGTATACTTGCGTACCATCATACATCAAATAAAATTGGTTGTACAGGAGTGCAACCCTGAGTCGCCTAACAGTGCGTAATTGTCCTTCTTATTAACGTGTATTACTTTTTATTATAAAAAAACGCATTGGCATCGGTCTCTGAAAAAATTGAGTATCGGTATCGGCCTCTTTTGTGGTATCGGTGCATCACTAGTTGTAAGTGAGCGAAACCTGAGAGTTGCCTTCAAAGCAACAATTTATATAATTACATACTAGTGTACCTTCACTATCAAATGCTGGAGCTGTAATTCGTTCATGAAAACTTCTGGAATGAGCTGTTCAAACTTCTGCTCTGAGCTCGCTTTCGATTCTAAGGGGCGAAATAAAGACCTTGAATGTGTATTTGGACATCTGCGTACCACTAGTTGAATTTTCCATTTGCGTGTCGGTGTAAATGAAAAGCGTTTTAATTACTTCAACATCTATTGTAGACATTTTTTTAGCGCACGAGGTAAAATATCATCGTGCTGTTACATTTTTCACACTTCTTAGAAAACGTACGAGTTTTTTTGGGCACTAAAATTTTTTCAAAGCTGCTTCTTACAACCTAGCTTAAATAGCCTTAGGAATCGCACAAACGTAGTCAACGTGTTAAATTATATTAGCTACAATCTACAGTTGATTTCCCATGGAAAAGAGCTGGCCAGGCTTTCAAAAATATTAGGAGATACTAAAAAGATTATGAAAAAACGAATTCAGTGTCCGATAGTTATTTTTGATACGACGCACAATTTACGATCTTAAAAAGTTCAAATTAAGAATTAGCATTTCTTTACGTATCATGTATGCAATTTTTGATTGGTTACACGATCACCCATGTTCTGATGGAAATTATACTGAAAAATGTATTTATCTCTATTAGATTCTATTCAAATTATACTCAGATTCCAATTAAACTGGGAAACGTATTTACCCCCATTGGGTTCTGTTCAAATCTATCGCTATCTTCCGACCTACTGTGTGACGTCATGGCCATATTTTTACGTGTAGGAGCAGGCCTGGAGTTTTAAATGGCATTGGTTATAACAATGCCTCCTACTGCTCCAGAGCTTATCCTAAACTTGGCAACATAGCAAGGATGTCACAGCACTGGTCATAACATTGGTACCAGACGATGGAAGAATTGAGTAGGTGAGAAGCGCGCCGTATAATTTCCTCCAGAATTTTCGTGATATTGAGTGTAAGTGATGCAAAATTACACGTATGGTGTGTAAAAATATTTCAAGTCACAATGTATTCTTATTGAGCCGATTTATTGCACAATTTTTGATTCATGTGGATGATACGGAGGGGAATCTCAATTGGATTGATACAACGCTTGAAAGACCGCGGGGCTGTTGCTCACGCACATTTTAGTAATAGTTTCCAATTTTGAGCATTTCTAGGCCTAAACTACTGAACTTTGTAAACTTTAGTTGAAGGTGACAATTTTTGACGACCTTATTTTGTACAGGATCATCATGAAAAGAAAAATGGCATGAAAAACGCACCTAAAACTCATATGCTCCAGGGATAAAATGATGACCCCAGCTCCCCGATATTCGAAGGAAATTCGTGAGTGGAACGTTTACTTGGTTTGAATTGTTTAATCTAATGGCGTGGGCTGATGATCGGCTCAAACAAGATCGATAACAGATATATTTTCTGTTGTTTCGAATGATTTCATCAAACTGAATTTTTGATGCATTCTAAAGACAGAAAAATATAACTGCATATTTCTTAGGATTTTTAAAAGCCTGCTCAGCCCTGTCCTATTGAAAATTGACGATATATTGGAACTATCTTAATTTCGTCCCTTTGGCTCATCACAAATTAGGCGATGTAATCGATGATGATGGTGACGTCACGATTTCAAGGAGCAGGCCTGGAGCAGTAAGAGGTATTCTCATAGCTCCTATGGCAACCCATACCCTCAAGTAAAATTCATAGAACCATCATAACCGTTTGAAAGAACAACGAAGAAATTATTAGAGCAGAATTGCATTTTCCTTGAATGGTGATTTTCCAGTTTAAGATTTACCGTTTTCTCACACCTTCCCCGCGAAGGCAATAAAATATGATGTGGAAATTTACACCAAGATACAACATTTTGCAAGGCCATGAACTTCAAATTGGGCCGAATAGAAATGATGTTGAAGAGTTCGCAGGAGTGTGGAGTGGTAAACTGTTTAAGTGTTATGCCAGTCGCTTCCTGGTTTCGAGTGCAGGGCTCGCAAGACTGTGTTAGAGTGGACTATGATGGGGCTAGTTTTGTGGCGGACATGTGAGTGAATGTGCATAAGAATACGTCACTTTGTCGTGGGTATCTAAGTGAATGTGCATAAGAATACGTCACTTTGTCGTGGATATCAAAGTGAATGTGCATAAGAATACGTCACTTTGTCGTGGATATCTAAGTGAATGTGCATAAGAATACGTCACTTTGTCGTGGATATCAAAGTGAATGTGCATAAGAATACGTCACTTTGTCGTGGATATCAAAGTGAATGTGCATAAGAATACGTCACTTTGTCTTGGATGACTGTTCAGAATAAGAATACGTAATTTTATCGTGGAAATTTGAGTGAATGTGCATAAGAATACGTCACTTTGTCGTGGATAACTGTTCAGAATAAGAATACGTAATTTTATCGTGGAAATTTGAGTGAATGTGCAGAAGAATAGGTCACTTTGTCGTGGATAACTGTTCAGAATAAGAATACGTAATTTTATCGTGGAAATTTGAGTGAATGTGCATAAGAATACGTCACTTTGTCGTGGATAACTGTTCAGAATAAGAATACGTAATTTTATCGTGGAAATTTGATTGAATTTTTCATAAGATTACGTTTTATTTTGTGGCTTGTTTTCGTCGTCTTGTGAGCTGCTATGAACTGAAGATGGTTTGAGTG
>JACJUY010003657.1:0-36047 GCA_014220935.1 Platorchestia sp. MABIK | reverse complement strand
CACCGGCAGCACACCACCTGCAACACACCACCGGCAGCACACCACCTGCAGCACACCACCTGGAGCACACCACCTGCAGCACACCATCTGCAGCACACCACCAGTAGTACACAACCTGCAGCACACTACCGGCAACATACATTTGGAAGGCTGTAAACCACGGATGGCCGTTTTCAAATGTTACGGCCGTAACCAACCGAAAATTTTGCGCCTGCAAATCATCCATGGCCAACTATGAATTTCACGTCCGAGCTCGACCGCGCAAAGTATGGAGCGCGTAGAGGGAGTGTTAAGGCAGAGCAGACCGACCAGCCTATAAATCGTACATAATCGACCACCACGTCCTTAATTCACCGGCGATACGTCCTTGATTTTCAATTGAGTAATAAGGTAGTTTGATTGTGTGGCGAACTCAATATGAAACAAACAGTTTTTGCAAATATAAAATAAATAGGAATACAGCCAATTTTTGACATTTCAATTAGCATATATTAATTCAATTTAAAAATTATTTCTTTTAGAATGGCCTTTGTAACAAACTTTTGCACAAAAAGAATATGATATACTAACATTAGTGTCAGTTAAATTTTTGGGCTATCTAATGTTTTCACTATTTTAGTTCCAGATACAAATGTTATATTTTGCTAGGCGTATATTATCGATAATAAAAGTTGAAGCACATTCAAACACTTCCCTTCATCTGCTCTATGCTAATATGGCTCAATTAAATAGCTATTCTTTTTTGCAAACAATGGGTAATAAGAAACGCTATTATTATACGAAGCTTTGATTCAGTAGGTTAATTAGGGAAAATGATGCAACTAAAAGTTTTACATTACCTTAGTCTTGCAGAGCTCTTCAAGGAACTACTGAGATTTTAATTAAAATCTTTCTGGCATTTCTGACGGGAGACAACATGGATTTATAGTCTGAACGACAGAATTCCCTGCACACACACACAAGACTTTTTCGGTATTTCGGATCTATTATCCATCTTCAACGCTGCATTGCAACACGATTGAATTTAATCAACATCGAGCACTTTTTAAGCGTACGCAAGAAGCTATTTTTACTTCTGTAGCGACGTCGCAAGTCACAGCCGCACTAACCGTAAAACAAAGTCACGTGACGATTTTTGATCACGTGACAATTTCTTGGCTCCTTCATTGGCCAATTCGCATCTACGTCATTGTTGTCAGAGCTGAAATTCACTTAGTGATAAGTTGAAAATCTTCTAGTATATGATCTGTGTCCTAGCGGTGTTTTATCATCCAAGATGAAACGCCGCTGGCGACTCTTTCGGACAGTGCTGCCCTGCCCTGCTCTGTGCTGTTCATCTGGCCACCCTAATAGGAATACCACTAATATAAAACACCGCGCAAGCTTTGCTCTGCTCTGCCCTGCTCCACTGCTGTTTGTCTGAACGCGGCCTAACGATATCAGCGCTGATACTTGCAACATTTATGTTTTTCTTATGTTGCACTGGACATAGTTTTGTTTTGATTTTTCAAATAAATATTGCAGCACTTGCGATACCTACAGTTGGGATTACTATTTCATTTCACGCAAGTTTAAATTCGGGTGCACAGAGCCAATTATTTCTAAATGATTTCGTACGGAACTTTCGTTTCTCAGGAGATGATTCTGTTTGGCAAGCCATTGGGAAAAACTAGTCAGCATTCTAAAGCAAAAAAAATAATTATAAAATAATGAAATCATTATATAAATAACATTAATCACTAAAATGAACCTATTTGTCATCTGTGTGAAGTTTTGCTGTTAAAACGTTAAGTTAATATTCAAAGTTGAAGAACTAATTACTGAAAAGCATGTAACAGAGTTAGCCTCTGTAACGGATGTAAGTTATTACAAGACAGATAAATAAAAATATTAGTATTGAAAGTTACTGATTGAAAACTAGGCCTGCCACTCATTTTTAACATCTAACTTTGAACCACACAAGTATTTAATCTTCAAAAACTTCTACGTCCTGCAACCTTTGCCGAAGAAAATCCTATAAAAATATCTGAATTCACAAATTAATATATAAGAATAATTACCACATGACTTGAGTTAATGAGGAGAATGTTGATCAAAGAGCATTCGCTCATCGGAAGGAAGCTAGCAACCGTCAACGTCACTGTCTGCTTTTTATTCCTTTTACAGAGCGAACTCTCGAGAGAGCTCAGTGAGCTGTGAGAATGAGGCTGTTCACTGTTCTGATGTGAATCTCGTTGCAAGTCTAACGAGTTTGACCCTTGTTCAAACTTCGTTATATCGCCTCATTTTCATCGTTAAAAATAGGAGGTATTTCCTGTTCTGCATCATAATATCTTCATCCGAATGAGCATACGTCTACGTGTAATTCAAAATTTTTCAAGTTGTATATTTTTTGCGTGGGAAGAAATTCCAAGCCGAATTCCCACTAATTTAGTGGTCTTTACGAAAGTTTCCCCCATTCCCCTAGACCACAAGCGTTTCCCCCAGATCTAGGGGAAATCCCGAATTAGTGGCAGCCCTGGCGGTGACTCACCGACACTGTCACTGAAGGTCTTCAAGCGGGTTTTACAAAATTATCTAGCATGCCTCATCTGCCTCAAACAGTTTGCACGAACCTGAAATGAGCGTACATGCTCACGAATTCAGCACCCGTTCAGATCTGTCTGCAGACATACCTGTACGTGTGAGGGGGCCCTTGCACTGTACCAAACGAGTACATTACATAATGTGCCACAAAATTATCCCCTCTCAACATCTGATCTAATAATTGTTAAAAATTAAATACCTAAAAGAAATGTACTTTTCATACATTATAAGTAGATAGGAAGTAATCAATGAAAAAACTACATGTTGAGAAGTATAGATATGTTTTAACGAATGCAAATAACATATCATTTGGGTCCCATTTGGGTCCCGTTTTAACAAATGGACGAAACATATCTTTCGCACGGTGAGAAAAAACAATGAAAAAGTTTTGATTGAAACTGTAATCACTGAATTTACATTTTAATTTTCATGTAGAGAGAAAATTCAGCGTAGTGGATAACGGATGCGGCGAATGCCATAGTGTTTTTTTCACGTTAAAAATATAATAAAGAAAACAAAATATCATGTAGTAATTATTATTTGACTGAGTACAGTAATTCATCAGAAACAAGTAACAATAATCTTTGGTGTTTCCAAGGTAATCTTAGATCGTAACAAATATAATAATCTGATTGTATAAAACATGGTTGTTACCAATCAAAATTTTTTTATCACAAACAGCCATATTAGCTGATAAAATCAGCGAGGTTACGTTATCGTGACAGAATTTTCCCTTGATCCAAATGTGCAAGAATTTTCTCACGACCCTCTAGCAGTGCAAAAATGGACTAAAGAGAAGCGGCGTAACATTAATTTTAGAAAGAAATGCATATTTTTAGTGGTTTCAACCTATTCATATTCCTTTTCTTATTTTGTCACCAGATGTACATGGGAGTTTTGGCTTGTTATCATTGTTCTATTTTTTGACAGCGTGTTAAAGACTCGATTAAAGACTCAGAACTGCAAAATGTGGGAAGATATATTTTCAAACTGAGAACTCAAGATTTACTAACTTGAAATAAAGAGGACGGGACAAATAACGCCTTGTTCAATATACGCTATCGTAAGAGTTGGTGAGGAGGGAAACGTTTACTAATGATAACAGCCTCGTGTGAAGAAAGAAAAAATGCAGCAAATAAAAATTAGTTTAGCAACTTCGAAGCAGCTACTACTCATGATAATGTACTAAACTATCAAGTTTGTATTAAATATTTTGCTTCGAAAGTTTACCTAGAAAAAAAATTTTCCGATAAAAGAAAACTCTACCATGTTTTGTTTACTTGAACGATGTGCACAATATGGAACGTGAAACATTGGGACGGTAGAATGGACATGAACTGAGGAAGTCACATTCACAAATTTTAATACATGTTTTTCTCAAAAACTTAATGTTTAGACTCATCCCCTTAAGTTATGCTCCACCTCAGGAAAATATTGAATCTCCACTATTACAACTCAAAACTTCAAATCAACAGATAAAAGAACTACAGGTTTATGATAGATGTTTTGGGCAGCAAAGTTTCATTGAAATTCATTAAGAAAACAAAGTCTATAAAATACTTGAGCTCATACCTAAATCTATATACTAATCACTATACAAGTCATTGTTTAAGAATGATAGTCCTTCTTTTCTCGAGCCCCACTTAAATAAATTACAAAATCTTACAGCCTGCCATACGTGGCATGGTCAGCCATACGATCCCGGACACGAATTGGATCCCTGATCTTGGAATACAGAATTGTCTTTCCAGGCAATTTTTAAATAGAAATATTCTTTTTGAAACTTCGCTCTGAATTGGAAATGTGACTCTGAAAATGAGATTTAACACTGAAACCTTCAGCTTGCTTTTAAAACTGATATTGAGTAAAAATAAAATCAAATAATAAGAATTAAAAATGACTATTTGAAAGAGACCTTTAACACTCTGAGAAAAATTTGTAAAGAGAATATTTTCTCAAGTAAAAGTACGTTAAATCGGATACAAATATTTGATCAGTTAGAGAAGCGGTTGGCATTCCTGAATTGGTTTGTATACTATAGTGGGAGGTATTCTCTAGGTTAACTGCTTTACTCACTGAGGTAGTGTTAATAAGCTTTAACGTTTTTGAAATTGAACGTTGAATAATTTTCACAGCGTAGAACCACCGTAGCATAAGGCACTTCAACTTTAAAAGTAGTATTGTGCGAATTTTTTATTATTATTTGAAACAGAGTTTCTAATCGTTCACTAATAATAAAGAAAATCGTGAATCGATCTAAGTAGAAATCTCATGCAACAAAGCCATGCAAACTCATAAGCCGTTGTAATATAATACAAAATTAAATCTGCCTAAATTACACAAGTATATCTGTGGGCAGCATCTTCGTACAGCGTATATTCTAGCTTTTTTGTATACTGTTCATTAGATGAGATCTAATCAGTTAGTTCCCATTGAATATTAAGGGTTTAATTATATCTGTACATCTAATCATTTTCATGCAAAAAATGTCAACGAGTCTACTCACGCCGCGCTAACTCAAAACAAAGTTCACAACGAACCTGGACACAAGCGAGCAACTGAGGACGCATCGTGGCCTGGCGATATCACTGAACCTATCAAGCAGAATCAATGCAATACACAACTTGGGTATGAGTAGAAAATTTCTAAAGTGTTTTAGACCTGAAAAGATATGAGAGTTAATAAGACATTATCATGAGCAAAAATATTTATTTGCACTATATTCAACATCAAGCCAAACATTTTTCGTTGCACTGACAACGTGAGAGCAAAGGAAAAGTTGCTATATCTTTCCAAAGTTTCATGCTTGATAGTTTAACCATACACCCAGCACTAGTCAGCCACCTTCCCGCAATTCACCAAGAAAGCAAGTGAGGCAGGAGCCGGGGTTTGCGCGCGAGGTGTTCTGGCGTTTTGGTCCACAGCGGTGTGTGTGTCGGTGCTGACAGGTGTGCAGGTCTGTCAAGTCTTCTCGGATATTCGCATCAGAATTGAGTGAAGTCGGATTTTGAATGCAACTGCGCACTACGCTCAGCACTGAAGTTAAGAGTTTGTGTTGCTGTTTTCGTATCACTTCGGGAATGAATTAATGGAGAATAAATATATTGAGAAATATATATGAATATGTTTTTCAAATGCTCGATTTGAAACCGGACTTTAGAAGAGGGAATAACTCTGACACTAAATCTCAACTGTTTAATCTAAGCCTAACTCTGAAATTGAAATGAAAGTTTTAATTAGAAGGAGAAAGCTTAAAAGTAAAAGATATATTGACAATAAAATTTAAATTATGTTACGTGAAATTACGAATTAAAAAATCTAAATCTCAAATTTAGAGGTCATTATTGTGAGTAGTAAAGCCATGTTATGCATATAAGCAAGATGACTCTGTGAAATTAAAATGTTGTCTGAATTTATATTCCCCTCATATATCCATATATAGTGATATGACAACATGCTCTAACCATACATATAAGAATATGAACACAACTTGGCATTATATTATGATACTGGAGATGTTCGAGGACCTGTCAGAGCATTCACATTTTTGCGGAACTTAAGTACGCGATCACAAGAGGCAATACTGTTTTGGTACAGGATCTACATCTTTCATATTTGGCAACGCTCATGTAAAACATTCCACATAACTATCTATTTATTGAAACCATTAATACATTTTTATAAGGCATGCATAAATTTTGAGAAAATTGACGTGTAAGGGCTTTTTCGTCCGTATACTGCAGTATTTGGGAGTCGACCGAAAGTGCGGGCGTTTTCTTATGCCTTTATCTTCTTTTTCCGGGTGGTTGTTCAGAACGTACTTATTTTATTTCCTTCAGTTCCCAATTTGGAATTTTTAGGAAGATCGACGTAAACAAAAATGCGCTCTTAAATCATAATTTGTGATGATTGAATTTGGGGCTATAGCCCGCAATTTAAATTCTTGAGACATTTAATAAATCTTTTTAGCTTCGGCTAGGTGAATTTAGGCTTGGTCAGTTAAAATAAATATAAAAAATTGAAACGAAATTCACGTGTGGCACTAACTGCTCAATCATGGGACCTAATCACCTAAAAGACCTTGAAACGTAGGAAAACTCAAAAATGTAAATAATCAGGGTGACGCTTACACTTCAGTACAACATGTAATGCTATAACACCATTTAAAACCCTTTACTTTTCTTTAAAACATGCGTCATACGAAGTAGGTCATAGATGGTTTTTGCTGCAGGTACCCTTTCTAATAACATCTTCTTTCTTTGCAACTATAGCTTCAAATCAGTGTCGCTCACACTTGCTGCGGCGCGAAACTAATTTTCTGCGAACATCGTCTCAAGCTCGGAAAAAAGCAAACTTTAAATTTCTAACTGACTGCTGAACTTTTCCGGAAAAGCTCTAAACTCAAGTACCGATCATACCGAGAAATAAATCCATGAGCCGATAAATCGGAGGCCACACATTTTAATAGAGCAAACTTGAAGCAAACCGTCTCTAAATCAGTCCTGGGTATAATAATTTTCCTTGTGAGAGCAGTAGCTTCATTTGTTGAAAAGTAAACTATTTATCATCAATGAAATGATTGAAAATAGAATCAAACATGAGCTTCAAAATATCTTTAACGAATGCTTTGGAATTGATTTTGCGATTCAGTTTCAGACAAATGAGAGGAAACTTCCTTAGTCAAAAACGGTTGTTAAAACCATTCCAGAAGCTGGTCTCATCGATCGTCCTCTCTCATCGATTAAGGGGCAATTGCTGAAGAGTTCTACCCCAAAAAGCCTTTATTACTCCGGTGGTAAGTGATTTGAACTCTGAACAATTTGTCGTCACATCAAACGATTTCACCTTTCGTATCGTTTGCTGTTCTATCTTGCTCAACAAAACTTTACCTCAACTCATTCTTTTCTGAACTTAGATATCTGAGGGAGTTTTTTTTCGTTTGTTTCATTAAAGATTTCTCAAATTACTTAGGACAAACTTACTCATTATCCTTGTACTTTTGACATCTTCGTTAAGGGTTGAGCTTCTCTAACGGCTTAGCCAAGACATTTGGTCATTGCGATCGAAGTTTACCACATTGAGATCGATTCCCGAGGTTTCTCTGCTCTTTACGCCGCTTGATATTGCCCCAAATGGTTGATCACTCACGATCAATAGATTTTGTAATATTCGGAGTTGGAAGATCCTGCGCGGTGCATTTCATCTATCATCTCACTTTTCCCCGAGAACGACTGAGTAATAGATATTTATCAAACTAAAAATTCAATTCTTCTTGTAAACCATGAAGATGAATCTTTGAATGAGAAAAATTATTTTTAACTGAAAATCACTGTAAAAATGAAAAATTAATGCTTTGTTCGAATGCTTATTTCATTCCATAACAAGCCATGTATGATTATCACATTCTAAAATTGAATGAAGGGTATACATTTTCATTCGAAGAGGTCAAAAAGCCAATATATTTGAAAAGTTTTAAGCTTTATTCAGCAATTTTGGGTATAAGTCATTTAATTGTTGATTTCTGTTGTGAGAAAATGTTGCGAAGTTAATGATTTGCTATTTTCACATTTTTTCTCTGTTTAAACATTGTTTGAGTAAAATTTTTAAATGATTTGAAAGATCCCACTCTTTTGTGAAGGGTTCATGTTGTAGATACTTCATAAAATGATCTTTGCTCACCAAAAAAGCGCTTTTAACGCGTAACTAAGTTTTGGCAAAATTGATCAAGTGCTCACTCCCATAAGCGTTTAAAGCGCAATTTCACCTTCAATTGTTTTAGTTCCTCAGCATTTTTTGTCTTTTGCAATATTATAAGAAGTGTCGTTCGAATTCAGCGAGTCACAAAAGTGTGGAAAAAATTCACGCAGTTTAATTTTTGTCACCCAATTTTAGGGTACCCAATCATAGCCTTGATAGCTTTAGCTCCATAATGTGAAATTTCTTTAAAACATGCGTACTTATTATCGTGCAAATGTGAGTTTATGTTTATCTCCGCAAAGTTGAACTTTTGCGGAACTTCAGAAAATGAGAGCCTTGCTGTAAGAATGGAGGACATAGACTCAGAGTGCTCATAACTTTTTATGCAGCCTTGAATGAGCTAAAAATGATCCACTGTAACCTAACCTAAGCAACACTTTCTTAACTCAATATAATCTATCCTATGTTAATGGATCAAAATATTTTACGGAACAATTTTCATGAGGTGACGTGGCAGTTTTACACTCCGTTTTTTCAATATCTTGTTATTTCCTCTCGCTGAGCCATTTTTAAATTAATTTAAAAATTTTAAATTTTAAGCAGAGTATTAAAATACTCTGTTTGAAACATGTCGAAAATTGAGCCGAACACGTTTTGTTAATTAATAATTCAATGCAAATGATGACCTGGAAACGGCCCCTATTTAATTGGGCAGCCGTTAATATTGCAATGTACGACCGGATATATTTGTCTCTTTTCAATACTTACAGGCTTTAGCCTTTTGGTCAGTATATGGCAACAGTAGGGTTGATTTTCTTTGCCCTTTTTTTCTTTTACTCATGAGTGTACAAAAGTGTATGATGTTTTGGGCCTTTGACCTTCACTAAGTTGCCTTCAATGAATTTAGATAAAAAAAATTCACGCTGATCGTACAAAACAAAAACTGAACAATCCTAAACTAACCTGCTGTGAAAAAACATACCTTAACCCTACCCAAATAAATTTATTAAAGTCTTACAAAAATATTTTACAGCCAGAGGTTTCCAAGTTCTATCATCAGGCTGCGTGACACGCCGTTTTTTATTTCCGCGTGTTTTTCTTTTATGACAAATTTCTTCATTAAACCAATTGCAAACGAACCGAAGCTAAACTAACTGACAAAGTAATATATATTTAACTGCTTAGAAGCAGAATATACGAGAAAAATCAAAATAATTAACTATGAAAAAAGTCAAATGGAAATTTATGAAGTTTTGAGTCAGAAAAGTATCCGTTAATTGGAAAATAGTACACAGTTATAATTCCACTTATTCTTTTCCATAGTAATCAATCGCGCCTATACGCTTCAATTAATGATTCCTACGATTATTTAGGAAGGTGTGCCTAATTTATCTACTCATACCCACATCAGATACTGGAGATGTTGACAGCGTATTAACTTTCATTAAACGCGACATATTTTCAATACAAGTAAGTCTGGGTATTAGCTTCGCCGTGCGAGTTGCTTTACCTTGTAAGCAACAAGGCATTTATCTACAGATTTTTTCGTATTCTTAGAACCATTTTCTTTTGGACGATCAAATCTACTAGGAGCGAAAATTTTGCCACTAAGGCTTGGAAGTTAGCGTCCAAAATATTTTAGTGTAGTTCTGCATTAAATGTAGGCATATTGGCAACATTTAACTTCTATTATGTGTGTGTTGCAAGTACCGTTTGCAGAAAAATATGCCCAGACTAAGACGCTACCGCCGTTAAACTTTACTGTATAGGAATTGTGTTCGGATGTCAGTAACCGATAGAAGACATATTTGCAGTACATTGGTGATCAATAGCGCTCCCAGTGCCGATGGTTTCCCACCCTACTTACTCGGTGCTCACCTGCCACACACCTGCATTGGTTTGGTTGATGCCAAATTTACGTACGACTCATGTATGTGCGAAGGTTACAGCAAGAGATGTTTCTTATTACGCTCAGTGATTGAAGTTCCAAAGACTTAATTTCACATTCTTAATGAAACCTTCTCCTTGAAGGCAACATGCCCAAGTTGTTGTTAATCCGACGCTAAAGATTTGGCAACACAGCATAACAGGTGTTTACTGATACGTCATTCTATTAGCGTACTCTTCCACTCTGGGCGAGCACACTTGACACAACTATGGCTTCACAGGTGTTCAGTAACACGTGGCTTACCACTCAGCTTTGTGTGGCTAATGTTCGAGTAACGAACTTATGAAACTTGCATTGCGTTAAATGAAATGAAGTGAGAAATCGACTAACAAAATCGAGAAACGTGCATTGAGTTAAATGAAATGACAAATCGAGTGACAAACTCGGGAACCGTGTGTTGAGTCAAATGAACAGTAGCGAGCCTATTCTGTTGAACCCGATAGAAAGAAACATTTTGGAGCAAAATTCTTTGTTCTTTCGTCGAAGATAGTATAGATAAATTATCCCTGGTTGAAATTGTTTCAATCACTATCGTTTCAATCACTATCGCGCTCTAGCAAGTGCGAGCTCTGGTACTGATGAGCCATGTGATATGTAGCATGGTAGAGGAAACAAGGTACAGGCATCTCCACGGCGACAGCTGTGCACCTTCTCTTGTTCAGCTAGCCAATAGAAAAGCTTCATTTCAAACTGTCTGGATGACGTCTCCACTGTGACATGTTGAACAGCAGCAGCGTAGCGCGCTGTCTGTCAGATGTGCTATCAGCCACCCGAGTGACTGACAGTTCTTCAGCACGTACAGATTAAAGAAAAATAAAGCACCGTCCGGCTACGTGAAAATACAGCAGGACTAAAACGCTTTCTGATTTCAATCAGATCATAAGCACAACTTTATCACTTAAGAGCTCTATCCACCAAATAGTAAATTTTATTTGATTCATTAATGCAATATGCTTTAGTACCATATCCATACTGATTAGGTACACGAAGGCACGCCGTACTTAATTATGGCATGGATGAAGCAAAATTCCGTTCGTAGACATCGTATATTTCGAATAAAATGCACGACATGTTCAACACGACACCAGCTCATCAGGACGTCATGACAGAGGTGTGGCCTTGGAAATGTCCTACTCTGGGTTAGAACAAACTCGTCAACGGACGAAAATCTCTTTCAAGGAGCATTACACCTGTCAATTAATCTAAGGTTCGTGTAAGCTCATACAGTGGTTTTCGTTCATTAACTATTATCTTTCCCGTCAGAAGGATACAACTATTGTATCTATGAGAATTAGCACCCCCATGGGAAAAATGTGTGAGGGCCCGAGCTGAGAGTTACGAAGGCCTTTTTTTGTTGAAATCCATAGAATGTTTTTGTTATGTTAAGAACCACCAGTTTTCGGTTCACTGCTGTCCTGTTTTTCTGCACCTACTACTGTCTTCTTCAACTTTTATCTTGTTTCATGAACTTCTTTCTCAACTTACTGTTTCCATATTCCTTTTGCATAGATTCCGCGTTTCTTTATCTCTATACTAAATGGTTCCTCTGTCCTTTCTCTCATCGAAAAGCTCTTTTTAGCGGTTAGGGAGGCCTAAACTAACAAATTATCTAACTAATATCATAAATAGCATTCCGTTAGAGTAATACCCCTCCGGGGAATACGACTATTGTATTTATGGGAATTAGCTCTCCCAGGGGGAAAATGTGGGAGCCCGAGCTAAGAGCTAGTTAGGTCTTTTGTTTGTTGAACTATAATGCTTTTGTTATGTTAAGGACCTTCTTTTTTCGGTTCACTGCTGTCCTGTTTTCAGCACCTCCTACTTTCTTCTTGAACTTCGATCTTTCTTCATGAACTTCTTACTCAACTAATGGTTTCTATGTCCCTTCTGCATAGATTCCGCGTTCCCTTAACTCCATACTAAATGGTACCTCCCTCCTTCCTCTCATTGGATCGCATTTATTTTGCTGCGGGTAGAAAGGCTTAAACTAACTGATAATTATCTTTCGCTATAGTAATGCAAATGAAGGGATTTATTGATACTAATTTTTTGTTACAAATACTGGCAGATCGGTTGCAACGTTTGAAAGCGTATTAGCATTGCAGTGAGTAGAATCGATAATTTAATGCTGTTATGAATAATCTGTTTTTCGATCAAGAACTGATTATTCTCAATATATTTGAGCATTGCATGGACGTCAGTCTTCAATGTTACGTTTTAATATCAGTTTGTTTTATCCGCACGACATCATTTGATTCAAATTCAACAAGCCAAATATAGAGGTCCAAAGTTTCCAATAAAAATTAATTTTCAATAACTTCAATGCACAGCTGTTCAAGAGGGTACCGATATCAAGTGTTGTATTCAGATTTAGGTTAATCGACTTATTCTCTGATTGCAGCCAAAGCCAGATGGGCCAAATGTTGCGATCACAAGTAGAGCTTGCCTGGCTTGCTCCGAACCCAGTGGTAGTTGGAACACAGTCATTCGGCAAATGGTAATTTAATTTATTTCTTTATCATTTGCACAGTTGATATTCACTAATGCATTCCAATTTATCAGATGCTTCAGCTGCAGTCGGGTATGATGAAGATAAGAAACTAAAGGCATCAACCATCCAAGAGGTCCTGCGTCGTTGCAACGATTCAGAGACGATGGATTGAATCAGAAATGTCGCCGGCGGAAACCAGTACACTTCCTCAAAGTCTACTTGCTTCTTCATCGCTTGCTTTGACTGCCTCTCAGTCGCCTTATTTGCTAGCTCCGTCGACATCAGGTTATAATTCTCCTCTCCCTTCATCTGGGCTTAGACGGACTGTGCTTTCCCCGGGGCAACGCCCTCTCTCCCTCCCCGCCTCTTCAAAAAAACCTAATCCCTCGATCTACTGCCTCCCACCCCTTCCCCATGTGTGTCGTCGCTGTCACCCTTCATGCTGGAAAAACTCAGGTGTGACTGACTCGGCAGTCTTAAAAGTAGGGTGTATCTCTCAGTTGCTTTGCTGTCCTATCCGCATGTCCAATCCCAACCCAAATAGTTTCCCCTGATCAAGAAAACGCGCGAGGGCTAAAGTTTTAACATTGATAGATTTATTGAAAGCACGGCGTCAGTGTAATTGTACTTATTGTGCCTGTAAAAATCATTTCTTTATGAAGCACTATCGCTTCTAGGTTAACGACTTTGAAATGATCTGTTGCTGAAATAATTTTCCGTTTAATTCAAAAGTACCTGTTCACAATCGTAACGCATTTTTTTCGCTGTCATGCTATAATTAACACTGGATGACTCGTGATAGGACTTAGATATAATTCGTTTAACTTATTTCTGTACTTCTTGAATTCATCACGAATACGATACTGTTCTTGTGCCGGCCTCCGTGGAATAGTTTACAGGTTGAAAACATGAGGTATCGGCATTACGAAAATTTTTGTGGCTGGAATGTCAAAAAAACCGATGTCATAATAATATTTTCATTCACGAATTAATGAGGTAATTTGAAACTAGTTCTTACAGATCGTACTAATTTGATGTGGCATCTGTCAATCTACCTTTTGTACCAAAAATGACCCAATGTGTGTTGCTTTTTTTCTTCGGATTTCATCTTTGTTTTATTGAACATGAGTTATCGGCATTACGAAAATTTCTGTGGCTGGAATGTCAAAAAACGGATGTCAAAATGATATTTTCACATACGATAGAGTTCATTTGGAACTAGTCGTTACTGCTCGTACTAACTTGATGTAGGATCTGTTCATCTATTTTTGAAACCAAATAAGACCCAATGTATGTATAATTTTTCCTTCGGATTTCATTTTTATTTTATTGAACATGAGGTATAGACATTTCAAAAATTTCTGTGGCTGGAATGTCAAAATAATTATTTTAAATGCGAATTAATGCAATCATTTAAACATAGTACTTACTGATCGTACTAATTTGATGTGGCATCTGTTCATCTATTTTTGGTGATAAAAAGCACCCAATGTGTGTTGAATTTTTTTCGCGGATTTTATTTTCGTCTATTCGAACAGGAGGTATCGACATTTCGAAAATTTCTGTGCCTAATAGCACCAGTTTTATGGGAAAGTTCCATTTGAAAAATTTGATTTTTTCATTTTTTATCATGTGAATGTCTTGTGAATTAAGAATTCTATAGAGAGTACAAACGTCGGAGCCGCATGGAAGCGGGAGGTGGAGGGTAACTTCTTCTGAAGAGGTATAGCTGTGTAGGATAACCCCGCCCTCTGCAACTTGTGACTCGATAGCATTATTGCGTGGTGGTAGTTAATTTTAAATCAATGTTATATACGTAGTGTTTGCAGTGATAAGCTTACAAACAACCTGTGGTGGAATTCTTTGCGTGCCGAAAATGGTTTTGTAAGAATTTATTTCAATAGTCAAAAGTCGGCTTTTGAAATTGAAATAAATATATTCATTGAAAATCTGTTATGTTTTAACCTATTAATAAATCAGTGGCGATTTGAAATGACTTTATATTGTACTGTGAGACTTATCGTTATAGTCTCGTGTTCTACGATGAAGATGACAATTTGAGTCCTCTTACTGTAGCATTCATCTGCATCGCAGCTATTTTTTCTAATAATGCATTGATACTTGTTACAATAGGCCTCACCCTGTAATACTAATCTGTTCAATTATCGCAATTTGTAAGTAACTTGATGAAATATATACAGTATTAAACAAATTTGTACAATTTAATTTAGTAATTTCGGTAATTTTTGTGAAGTTTTCAAATTCACGGTAATTGGACAGATGCGTTTCACGAGATATGACTCATTGTTTTTGGAAGCAATTCGCAATGTTTGGGAAAAATCGTTGCACTGCTTATGAATCTCCCGGAATATGGTGGTTAGAGTAGCCATTTTTAACGTTAAATTAGCGGTAGTTATCGTAAGTTTTGAACGAAGACCGACTATATAAACCGTTTAACTACCAGTAATTAACTAGTTAATATCGTCGGTCTTCGTCCAAAATTTACGATAAAAACCGGTAATTTAACGTTAATCGGACGATAATATGAGACATTCGCGACACTAATTCCGACGATAAATCGTCGGTTTATAAGAAGAAGAAGATGAAAATTACCGGTAAATTCAGACGTAAATTATCGTGGGTCAGACGATAAATTTCAGACTGGGTATAGACATTCTTCTTGATGAGAAACACCGGGAAATTGTCAGATAAGTCAGAAATTTTGATTCCGGTAAGAAAATCAGTTGGTTCTAACATGAAAATATTATCGAGCAGCGTAGCAGATTCTGATAAGACACGTGTAGGTTTCGGGATGATTGGAAGGAAGAATTTCGACTGAAGAATATTTATGAAGTTGGAGATTTGCTCACAGCTTTCATATTTTAGAAGATCGTAGTTGAAATCCCCGCAGATGATTATGTCATTGTAGAGAGACTTGTTGAGCTGAGATAGAATATTTTGAAGCTCGTTCAGGAAAGATACAGGCCAAGCTGTTGGAGCCCTATGCACAGTTCCAAGTATAATCCGTTTTCCATTTTTCGTTAGTTCTATAAATAGAGTCTCAACATGTTCACGATTCATAGTTGCGCTTACAATGACTTTCGAAGATTTGTGTTTAGAAATGTTCGTACTGATGCCTCCGCCACGGTTATTATTACGGAGTGAGTGATGGCTAAAATAGTTTTGTATTTGAATCAGGTCTTTAGTTGAGTCATCAAGCCAACTTTCGGTGAAGCTAAGAACATCAAAATTGCTTTTCAGCTCAGTGATATTACAAAATGTTTCATCAATTTCTTATAAACAGAAATCCAGTTCCAATATGATAGCGAAAAATCATTGCAGGTTGTTCTCATCGATTCATTGAATTTTTCAACATTGATGTCTCCGCAATTTTTTGTTTCATTTAGGTTTGGAGACAGTCTATTCAAATGATCGAGATCTGGGTAAATATATCAACATGGTAAGTCATTAAAAATTAATAAACAGCAAGAACTATGTGACGTACAAAAATAAGAAAAGAGAGACTGAGCGAAGATAAAATTAAGGACATTCTAACGCATAACTAAATCATGAAGTAAAAGAAACAAAAACACACAGAGATATTATTATATGTATAATGTAAAATAATGAAAAATAATATAATATAATGTATAATATTATATACTCGGAAGAATACTTCTGTAATTGCTCTTAAATGTATAAAAGTTTATTACGCCATGAAACAAGCTTCTGTTACGGTTTCTGAGCCACTTCTTTTTCCTGCAGGTGCAAATTTCCTTTGGTGACGCTAAATTGCTAAATTACTGCAGAAGCACACAGCAGTGACATTCTGAATCCTATGTTTGTTTCCGTTTTCAAATATTTTCGTTATGATAAACCCCTAAGCAGAATAGCACGACTGTTCAAGCAACGAATATTACTCTAGCGTGGAGCTGAAACAATTGGCCACGATTTTGGTCAAAGAAAATGGGGCGTCGCTGCTCGTCAAACGGACTTCTCAGTATGATTGATATTTGGTTCATGAACATGATCGAAAGTTCACAGTTCTGTTGAAAAAAATAAAGTCTTCACTTTCTTGTGTATGAGAAGATTTTACCAAAATACCGATGCTTGCCGTAGTGAATTATTCCGAAGAGGGCTGTAATTAATCCTCAGTATTTTGAAGCAACAGAAAGCAAACGATTTATGCTCCAAAGAATGCATTCATGAAGATTTTAAAGTATGTAGTTCACTGCTATTTGGTACTTTTAATGAGGTGAGTTAAGCAGTTATTTTCCTCTGCAAGATTACTTAGCCCAATTCTGTGAGTAAAATTTCTCTTTACAGTAGCGTCATCTATTGGTCGAAAGGGAAATGTGACATTAGGGGAGCAGAGTTGTTCATTGGGGAGTAGAGTAGAAAAGTAGTTAAGTAAATATTCGTTGGATAGCACAAATATGCCAAAATTAAGGTAATGGTACTTTTGTCTCGAATGATTCAAAAGGCACAGTGAAATCATCCTCTAGTCGACCAAAATGAGTCATAACGCACCATACTGGGACAAATACAAATCAGAATAAAGGAAAACAACAAAACATAATTTTCTCGTTTCATGTAAGTAGATTTACAGCGTGTCCTGGGCGCCAGAATCAACATTCTTGCATTAAAAAATTGTGTTATGATCATGTACGGCAGATGCGTTGATGACATTTTCCTAGAAGTAGAGAGTTACGAGCTGTCAGAGATATTAAGTACAAATAGATATTGAGAACAAATTGAGAAGCAATCACACCAAGAGAAAGATTGACTGTTAAAAAAAGAGTGACCAAAATGTTTCTTTGCTATTCAAGGATTAATTCAGACGAGCAGGACCCGTGGAAAATCCACGGACAATGTCATCACTAAGCTAGGTGGACCGGTGAAAAAATTCGGGCAATTTTACTTAACAAATTTTAAAAAAACATATTCTAACCTAACCTATTTTAACCTAACATATTCTATCCTATCTTATTCAAACCCTAGCTAACCTAATCTATCCTAACCTAACCTATTCTATTCTAATCTATCTTTAATCAATGTCATCGTTAGGCCTAGGTGGATCCGTGAAAAATTCGGTCAACATTACCTGACAAATTCTAACATAACATATTCTAACCTAACCAATCCTTGCATAACATATACTAAGCTATCCTATCCTAACTGAAAAACAAACATCGGCATCTACGGATGCTTTATTTCCAATTGAAGCATGATACATATCACCTTTTACATTGGTTTTTCAAATGCCTTATAACTAACACCAGGACGCCATGACGCTTTCCCCCGGTCGAAGACCGGTACCCATTTCAGTCACCTGGGTAGAGTGGGGTATTGTGCTTAGAATTTTTCTCCTATACCCAACAGAGAAAATCGCCACCAGCGCCGAGACTCGAACCCGGGTCTCCTCGCACGGAGTCAGATCCGCTACACACACGGCTATGAAGTGCCCTAAATGATTGAGCTACTAAGTAGGCCTCTAAAAGAATAAAAATAAATACACAAAATATGAAAATGTCTCATTTTTGTGCACTATTTTTCTATCATGCAGACAAATCATAATTATCCTGCTGGTTAGGCTCCAGACTGGACCAGACTCCGTTGTTAGTTCACACTGGCAGCGCCGGCTAGTTCTTGCTCCGTTCTTGCTTTGGCCAAAATATCTTTTGACGGTATCGCGACCAGAGCGTGACTGGAACGAGGCCTTGGCTGCACTGCCAGTGTAAATGCTTGCACAGAAATGCATTGAACAATATTGGACCGGACCTTGACTGGATCGAGAACGGAACGTGACCGGACCCATGGTGTGAAGCCAGGCATTGGCTGCTATATAACCATTATATAGCACATAACAATTACTTTTACTATTACTCAGTAACTATTACTTTTACTAGCCTAACTACTATAAACTTTCATTATTTATATAATATTAATATTATCTTTAACATCCATCCAGGCAACGGGAGATGGAGCAAGGATTGGAGGTCGAGCGCCAATTGTGGTCTTCCAGCAATGCGATGACTAGTACTTAATCGCCACTCCCGGGAGGATCCTGTAAAGCAAATCCTAAATTTTGTTTATTCCAGCTGTGCTTCTAGGTAAGGGCAAACTCATAACTCCCGACTGTTAATTACTTTAATTACAGTCCCTTCCAAAATCTTTCGTACAAGCATATTTTAATATATTTCAATTGCAATGTCCTTGCACGTGGTGAAAAACGTTCAATTCCTTCAAACGATGTGCGTGTGCAATAATAAATCTTAACAATGAATAAAAGACCAAATAAAATCGCTTTAAAAGGAATCATATTTCTTTAAAAACATTCTAATACTAAAAAGAACGTTTCGACCAATTTCTCAGTCATTATCAACTCTCATAAACAAAAATACAAAAATAAAGAGTTACAAAGCAGTCAAAATACTCGTACATACATATGTGGAATTTATGAATAAAAGATGACAGAGAGATATTGCACTATTTGAGAAGAGATGGTTGATTGTGTGTTGTTCAAGATGGATTTATCTTGTAAAATGAACAGGGATCCTAGAATGCGTGAGGTTATTGCACCGGTTATAGAAGAAATTACTTTAAAATCATCTAGCCGAACTGGGAGGTCACAACTCTATGCATGAGAGCGAACAGCAGATTGGGAAGGGGAGGAGAGGAATTGTTTGGTTCTAAAACTCCTACCAGCATGCTCAACGCTATACGAATATCCAGGTCTCAAAAATTCGAACCTACGGATTCTGACGCACACCGTGCTTAACAACATTTATTCAGTAAATGACAGAGGAGAGCACGCCTTTAGATAGTTTGTCCGACCTAAAGAACACATGTTTTTCCACATGTCAAATCTACGAAATAATTCCAAAGTTTCTACGGTTTAACCTCTGTAAGAAGTCATTGATGATATTTAATTTTTACAAGTCCTGGCAATCAAAGATGCTTGTAAATGAACAAGCGTGCATGAAAAGATTTTTGAAAAAGTAGACGGTCGAGTTGAAGAGTCTCCAGGATACGCTGAGGAATGATTTCCGTCCTCTGACCTCCCCCCTTCTATTCACTGGGCATCTCAAGTATAGAATTACAACTTTCCGCGCAACGATACAAAGTCAACCCACGAGAAAAAGCTGAAAAACCCGGGCATCTTCAACAGTGTTCAGCCATGTGATCCGTCTAAAGTAGTGTTCAATTTCAGTGCTGTGCATCTTTGTTCTCGTGTCAATTACCTCCCAGCATTCGGTTTGGATTTCTGTTTGCCTGTTTATAAGTTAGAGTTTTGCAAATATCTCGGTTAGATGATTTTACCTCCCAGTTCGGCTAGATGATTTTGAAAGTAATTTCTTCTACATCCGGTGCAATAAACCTAAGCATTCTAGAACCCCTGTTCATTTTAAAAGGTAAACCTATTTTAAACAACACACAATCAGCCTTCCCTCTGCAAACTGTGTAGTATCTCTCTTTCTCCTTTTATTCATAAATTCCACAGATGAATGTATTTTGACTTCGTTATAACTCTTTATTTTTGAATATTTGTTCCTGAAAGTTGAGAATGACGAACAAATTGGGAGAAACGTTCTTTTTTATTATTGAAATGTTTTAAAAGAAATATAATTCCTACTTAAGCGATTTTCTTTGCGCTTTTATTCATCGTTAGGCTTTGAAAAAAGCAAAACTGTTACTTATATCCATAAAATTTTAGACATGACAAAAGTCTTTATGTTTCAAATAAAGAAAATGTGGATTGCTTCGCAAGACATTAGTGATTACTCTGTGACCACGCGATATCTCTTCTTGCCAGAAAATCAATTGATATATGACTATACGTCTCGAAAATGACAAGAATTATAAATGAGTATTGTTGAATTGAACGAATCTGAGTTGACTGTGATGGATATACACGACACATCAACTGAAGATGTAAAGTTTTGGACAAAAAACATTCATGGTGCTAAAAAATGCTTGTTGATTTGTATGTAAATATAAATAGGTATTTCAGTGAAAACAACTTTGAACATCTTGTGAGATGAAGTTATGAAATCGAAGCCAGTGAAAACAATTTAGTCAATTACACAGATAAGAGGAGTGAAGCATATATTATAAGAAGGGAGAACTCTCATTTCTTCCTTGGACTGTTCTTGTGACTGTTAGGTTTGAACTGTACTTCCAAGCCGAGGTTTGGTATGAACTTCACCTTTGTTATATGCTGAGTTCTACAACCAAATTCTTTGCACGCGTGCATGAGAAATACTTTCAGCAGTGTGTTCAGCACGTCTCTATTGTGTAGTTTGAGAACAAAGCAATCTATTTTGACAAGTTCGCTGAAGAGAACTATGAGAATATCAACAAAAGTAACTGGTTTATGATACACCATATCGTTATGCGATTCAGTCAAATGCGCGAAAAGGAAATTCTTTAGAATCATTCAGGCTTAAATTTTTTATTTATGAACTTGAATATATTTCTAATTTCTGTCTGTCATATGGATGTCCAATGGAGTTCAGTGCGAGTACTCATCAATAATAGCGTGCTTGAATGAGGAATAGAAATCTTCTTACTTTTTTAATCAGCATATAAGGCAAAATCGCACTGAATCATGTATGGCCATGGATACTATTTAATAACACTGGAAAGGATATAAAAGAAGATTTCGACCACTTTTTACCAGTCCTGCCTAGGTTGCGAGATTTCTAGTTTGAAAGATTTCACTGCCTTTAGAAGCGTATCTCTATACAAGTCGCTAGTAACAATGTGACTTTACTCACCCCACAGGCGCTAACGTGAAATGAAACGGCAACTCGATTAACACGAAAAATCTTTCCACGTCCTCTAACATGTAAAATTTTGCTAAAATATCGCATCAGCGTCATTCCCTTTGCGTACTTATACCAAAATCTTATGTAAACATTTATACGCGCCATCAAACCGAAATTATTTATATTCAGAGTACTTTTTATCCTTCTTCAATTTGTAATGGCACTTCTGTACATTCTGAAACCAAACTAACGATTGAAAATTGAAACGTCCAACGCGATTGGGAAGCTTCTACAAATCCTCAAAGGTGTATCTGAAAATATTAGGATAGCTTCAGTTTATTTAAATTATTAGCTCATGCAACTTAAGGCAAACTGTGAAAAAAATTTCAGACACATTCTTTGAAGAAATTATTGACAAACCTTTAACTCAGAGGGGAAATAGTCTTTGTAGTAAATTTCGCGAAAGCTTTGTGGCTATCGGTTAATTTGTTGACTTGCATATAACTGAAAAAGTTTGTACAAAAGCAATGAGTAAGAAGCTCAAATTGATCTTTGTAGTAGATGAAGCCGTGGGTTGGGATTGCTCCCAAAACGGCTATGGAGATTCAGGTCTTGGCTGAAAAAAGTTTAAGACTGGGTTTTGAGATCCGAGCAGATTTACAAACGCAATTTCGAAAATCTATTTGAACCTCAGTACAAAATCTTTATGCGCATTCTTATGAAGTAGTTCGAACGAGTTTTTGGAGCATAACAAATTTTCCATTTTCTCTAGCATTGGAGTGGTGAAATAGAAAATATTATTTTCGGAATTGTTTCTGATATAATTAAAAATTATCTCTATGTTGTCCAAATGTTGATCTAATTTAATAGTGGAATTTCTTCCTATGGTAACAAAAATGTTTCAAGACATTTGCAATGTACTTCTTATGATTCATTGTGTTCCTTAGAACTATAGATTCACCTGTTCCTGCTGCATCATTTTTGGCGCATTGACAGAATTGAAGAGGAACAAGGTTTTTTAAAATTTTCTTTAACTTATTTAAACTTGAGTATAAAGTAATGCTTCTTTGATTTTTTTTCCATTTATCTCATTATTTCTGATTTACGAAGAAAAGTTTTTTCTGCACGGGCATTCTAACAGCTTCTAGAATGTCTGCTCTGTGTACATATTTCAACGAACTTGGTTTCTGTGTGACTATGGTTTACAGGCACATTTGCAGTGAATCCAATTTTCCTTTTATTATTAAAAACGTAAAGACATAAGCCAATGACACGCTGAACATTCTTTCAGAGCGAAAATAGCCAGTATAGTTTTGCGGATGCATGGTTACAATTATTACCTAGAAAATTTTCGGAAGAACTGATGAAATAAAAATTGCAATTTTTTTGATTTACTAATGAATATTGACTTAAGTATTCCATAAAGAAAGTTATAGGTTAAATTTTGATGAAAATAATTAATTGAAATTATATTATTTAATTTAGGGATCGGTTTTTAATTAAATAAATTTCAATTTACACATCACAATTAAATCAATCAATTTTCAGAGTGATCAACAGAAACAGCAGGATAAGGACACACCATTGCCTTTAGTCAACACAGTTTCATGAGTATTGATATACTGACACATTTCTAAATTTGAAAATCATAATGTCCTGAAATGATTGATACCTGGATTGGTATCAGTACATTTTTTATTAATCATTGAACTAATTAAAAATGTAAGTGAATACTAAGCATGAATAGTGGAAATACGAAGTAGCATGAGTAAATAACAATCACGCAAAATAAGGGACTGCAGAATTTGTTGGAAACAAAGGGACATTATTGAACACCAAGCTCGAGTTCAGTACTAAGAACAGTTACTGGTACGCACAGGTTTCTCTAGTGTTAGCATTGGAATGATCAATAATTATATTCGGTGTGAAAGGTGCCACTCATTTGAGAACAATGCATAAAATGCGAAACAGATACAAATGTTAACGTATAGAAATGAATTCGAAGAAAATTTAATACCTAAAAACAATTGGAAAATAAGAATTAAATACACGTAAAGAAATGTAACTATGGATAACATGTCTAAACAAATGTTCACTATGCTTAAATCGCAAATTCACTGAAAACTTAAAAGCAAAGAAAATGCTAATAAAATTGTTCATTTTTATTCAAAAGAAAGAAAAAACCGAAAACGTTTCGGTGACCAGCTCCATCATCAGTTCTGTAAAATACAAAGTATGATCAATCTAACGCAAGCATGAAAACACAGTCGATACTAAATTCTAGAATTTGCAAAAAAAAGACAACTATGCATTAAATATCTGAAGGGGATATGAGCTAAGCATGTTGTTTAAAATTGGGTTCTCCTTAAAAAATGCAAAGATTCTAAAATTCTCAGGTCAAAATCACGGAGAGAACTGTCTATTATTTTAAAATCACCATCACGAATTATTGCACTACACTTCTCAGCATTGCTGCGTATTGCTGAATGAGGAATGACGTCTCGCAATATTTACGCCAGAGTAGTAGAGCACAGAGGAAGGAGTTTTCGTACTGAGAACTTGTTGGCTAATCCTCCTCATTCAGCAATACGCAGCCATGCTGAGAAGTGTAGTGCAATAATTCGTGATGGTGATTTTAAAATAATAGACAGTTCTCTCCGTGATTTTGACCTGAGGATTTGAGAATCTTTGCATATTTTTAAGGAAAAACCAACTTTAAACAACATGCTTAGCTCTTATCCCCTTCAGATAGTTAATGCATAGTTGTCTTTTTTTGTAAATTCTAGAATTTAGTATCGACTGTGTTTTCATGCATGCGTTAGATTGATCATACTCTGTATTTTACAGAACTGCTGATGGAGCTGGTCTCCGAAACGTTTCCGGTTTTTTCTTCCTTTTGAATAAAAATGACTAATTTTATTAGCATTTTCTTCGCTTTTAAGTTTTGAGTGGATAACATGTGTCTACCGTGTGCATGCTAATTTCCTTTTCCTTCTTCGAAAATCTCATTTACTTGTTACAGTTACGTCTCCAGTTCGTTGGCTTAATTCATTCCTTGAGGTTTGACGTTTGCCCAGCAAATTTTTTAGGAAAATCGAAATTTTCCATTAAGAGATGAAGAATTTCTAAATTCTTCGCAAATAATTTATTTTCATTTTCTGTAGGATATCTTCGGGAAGCTCGTGAAGGTATGCAATTTTCGATGATACAAAAGGAGTTTTTTTCGCCCCATGCAGTGACTTGGTGTTTTTCTATTTTCCTAGTTCGATAGCAACTGATCTCGTGTTCATGGGTGCAATCGCGCTCATCTTTCCAGGACAATTTACCATTGTGATTTGAGTGAGTTTATAAATTGATCTTGATAAGGTCGTTCAATAATTTATCTGTTATCACCATATAGTTCCCACTTACAGATAAATAAGATAGTTTTTCCCACATGAACAACGTGAGTTTTCTACCCGCCAGTTTCTTGTGGATGCCAATCGGTGGCGTTTTTTTTATTTTTCTCCTATGGTTTCAATTTTTAAGGTCAGTTATTACCTCAGAAACGTTGGTCAAATGTTTAGATGATCTTTTAAGAAAGATGAATTTTTGTTACTTTTTTTGGAGAGTCCATCAGCATCAATAAAAAGCCCTAATGTCAAACAATTTCTTCTCAATGCGTGTTCACTTCTGTTTTACATTAGAGGCCGCTTGAAACGAAGAGGAACAGTATATCTGACCCTTTTTTTAAGATGTCACGCTTAGATGCTCATTAATGAAATGGACGCTTTTCTGAACTGGACGAACTATTCTTCAATAATTTTTAACCCATTTCGCTTTAAAAGCCTATATTTTATGCTTGAAAATGTGTTTTTATCCATGAATCTGTATGCTTGTCTTTCTCTCATCAATTCCTCTCTGGTCTTGCTTTGATATCATGAAATTCAATTCTAACCCATAGCATAAAATGGGAAATACAGAATGAAACCATAATATCATGTTGATCGCCCAGGCTTTCAAACATTTTGACCAGCCTTTACAGGAGTGTATGTTTTTCTATTGACTATGCAACGTTACTTGAATTTTTGGTGTCAAAATACATATTATTTTTGCAATAAAGAATGATGATGATAAGAAAGAGTAACGCATAAATTATTCAAGCCTACAGAAGTCTTTTATTGCCAACCTTTACCCTAAGAAGACGTACGTAAATTGCCGAAACATTTAGAAATGTTTCCCTATCTTATTGGATGGAAGTGAAAATAATTTGAAAACCAGACTCAACAGTGTATTCTTAAAAAAACTATTGCCAAGGCGTCTATTTCATATAGAGTAAATGAAAATTAGTGCACTAGATCAAAGAAATAACTAATAAAAGAATGATTTATACCTCTTCATGTATTTGAGCCACGAACAGTACAGTACACCAACTGCAGTGAATGAGTTGAGATCATTTCTGACTATTTTGCAGTTAAACGCTTCGGAAAATGAGTGAATATTGATTTTTCCCAGTATTATTTCTATCATCTGATTTACGTATCTCTATTTCTCTGCATCTGTCTATTTGCTTGTCCGTAAATCAGGCTGTGTAGCTGTCTACGTACCTATCCTTGTGTTCGTTACGATATCTATTCATCCACCCAACCATTCATCATCCATTCTACCTTATATTATTGGATGAACATATTCTCACACCTCCGACCAGTTTGACATTTTTCCGTAGCGAATAATGACTGGTAAGGTCAGCTAATTCTAGCTTACTCGGTTGCTCACTGTCGCTTGCTCTCTCGCCATCGCTTGATGCCTTACTTTCTTGCTTGCTGAGTCCCGTGCCGTCATCCATCCTTCAATTTCAGTGGTAACATGATGAAATTCAACACCGTATCCTTAGTTTCGACAAAGGATAAAACTCTAGGTTCTAAACTTTCATTGGCAAGTATTCCTCCCCCAGCTTTCAACGATTTGATAAGCTAAAATTCCTGAATTTCACACATATTCTATGGACTCATAGCTTAACGTATCACAAAATATCATATTATGGAAATACACGCAGTAATTTCTGATCATGCCCGATATAAAGTTTTCGATATGGTTTTATTCAAGTTTGAAAACTTTTCATTCGTCCGCATTCCCTTGCCTCAACCTTCTACCTGGAAATTTTCTGTTTCTACATGGAAAAAATTTTACACATCTTGGCGCTTGCCTCGCTTGCATTCAAATCACTAGTTCAACTCTTTTTTACTGCTTTTCAAGGCTCCACCAGTGAGTCAAACCTGTGCTGTTCACCATGATGGAGTATGTTTGTGCTCTCTATGCAGTAATATAATGTAATAAATAAATAAAGTGTTACTTGTACTTGTTATTTGGCTGGTGTTATATGATATTATAACGACAAACTCCTAAATTCCGTACAAGCCAAAAATACGGAAACATTCACGTAAAATGTATCCTGAACAACTGTCCAGTCGGCTGAGCGCAGTGGGTGAGCAGAGGGGTAGAAGCTTTCACGTATGAGTTCAGCTTACACACCATCTCATTCGGCAGTAAGTATTCATGCTGAGACATGAGAATGGTCTCATATCTACATCTGATTTTAAAATATTAAATTCAGATTTAACTTCGAACGGTCTCAAGCCTCTACAATCTTTCCAAATTTTTAAGCAAAAACCCCTGAAGAATAATACAGACAGCTCGTATACCCTGCAAATAGTCTATAGTCAAACATGCTCATCGAACCCGTTTCGTTTCATTTTTCATGAGACAAATTTTCAACGCTTTTTTCACAGTCGTTTTCATACATAAATCAGCGACGTGAATATCGTTATTTTGTTCTTGACACATCAAATGCGCTTACCCGGTTCCTACAGTCAATTTAAGTTGAAAATAGCAGAACTGAAAAGCGGTCTTCACTACTTGATTACATTTTTCCATTCTAAGAAGCGAGAAAAATATAATTGTATGACAGCATTTTCACTCATACGCCATGGTTTAATTTAAATAAAGGTAGGCAAATAATTAAAATACTTTTCATTGATACTATTACGTATATGAGCAATTCACGTATAATAGTATTCATAAGTATTATTGAGCATTCAGCGTGTTAACTGATGACAGAGCTGGACACTGAAATGTTTTTGTATTGAACATGAATAACTTTATATGAGTTTCCCTCGCACTGAAACTTTTGGCATGCTATTACTTCTATGATAATGCAAAAGACTAGTGAAACGTATGAGACTTCAGTTTTGAAAATTAGGTGGCACCTGAAGTAATTTTGAAATGAATGAAACTAGCAAAACTACTCGATTAAGTAGGTGTGACTTACACCAAACCAAACCTGTGATCAGATTTGTTTCATCTCGTCTGTCTCCTCAGTTACTAGTGCACTCTATAGTAACGCATCTGTGCATTGTTAGATTAAGATTTAACTCCGAACGATCTCTAGCCTCCATAATTTCCCCAAATTTTAAAGCAAAAATCCATCACGAGTAACACAGACACATAAATATGTCAACCAAGACGCGTCTAGCGTAAGTTTACGATCATAAAAGTTTCATTTCCTTCGACGATTCGAAAATTATGCAGACTATGTGGGAACGTCAAATTTTTATGTATAATAATGAATAACCATATGTCTCGAAGGAGAACCAGTAGATTCACAAATTCTCTAAGATGCTTTTACTGAGAAAAAAATCAGCATATGAGAAGGAAATATAAGAATCCACTTTCTCAACTTCTTGATCATAGTTTCACTGGTGGCACACGGAACTGAGTCTATATTTTCTTGGCGTAAAGATTGATTCATTCAGATGTAACGAGAGTTCTCTGAATAAAGGGGTAGGTGGTTGCGAAGACAGAACAGAATGAACAATCAGCTCAATAGTCGGTTGCTTGAAAAGCGTTGAATAGAGTTTTTCATTAATGTTTCGGGGACACACATATGCAAGATTTAAGTACGAACATTACTTAAACGGAAATCGAACGTTATTTCTGCAGCATTAAAATGATTGTCGAAAACGAAGGCATAGTCTTGTGCACTTATACTATAAAACAACGATGACATGACTTGCCCAAAGCTGTGATTGCTGCCACGAGACCATGACAGTGTCTGGGACATCAGGCGTAAGTACGGCAGAGGCTGCAGCAGATCAGATGCACGCTCCATGATGTGTCACCAGTGTGCATTAACTGCGCTGGCCCACGCCTTCGTGGTACTGCTAACCAATATTTGAAATCTCTAGAAATTTGTGCATTCCCAGTTGGTACTCAGCAAATTTTTCCTGATACCTGCTTAAATTATTAACATGGTTCTTAATCAGCAGTAGAATATTTTACTCTGTAAATTAACGGGATCTGAAGGTTCTCCTTCGTTGGCAATCGAAGTTAGTACATCCCAGGTAGCAAAATTTATTGACCTTATATTGAGCCAATGTACAGTCTCAATATTGACTGGATTTTCAAAATGAACATTGGGGAAATACCTTATTTTTAAAAATTCGGTTGATATTGGAAAAAATTTTTGCCCAATAAAAATATTATGATCAACCCAATATCAACTAATTATTGTGTCAATATTGATTAGATAATGAGGTGTTCCCTACAATATCATTGGATTGAGACTCAATTCTTGATATAAGATTGATATTGGTAAAACAAAATTGTCCCGATAATGATATATTAAGCTCTCCAATATCAGCTATAGCTTTTCACCATGGACTTGATACCGAGGTAGTTACACCATACGCAGCTTCTTCCTCCAATGAGTTCCGTTAGCGGCGTGAAGCGGCGGCCTTACTTTTACTTCCCCTCCACTTGGTATCGATGATACGCAGATGAGAAATTAAAAGTTTAAGTCTTAAGAATTCCCATTGGGGGTATATCAAAGTTACTGAGCATACATAAGTAGACTAGAATTGAGGTTTGAGGGGTAACTAAGGTAAGGTACTACAAAATGTTCTTCAGAAAAATACAAGGTGGTCGGGCAACCTGTACATGCAGTTTGATCCCGTCAAGTATGCGTAATTGTTCAATATATAGACATTTATTGCTATAGTAACATATGACAAACGATTTTAGCATATTTTTTTGAAAAATCTAGACCTTCGAAACTCATTGGACGACTGAAAAAACAAGAACTGTGAACCTGTGATTACACTAATTCTGAATTTACATATTATTGTAACGTATTCACATTTCTTGATATCTGGCAAATATATCTGCACTCGTTAATGACTGAAATAATTATTCATTAACTTAATTGGTACATTTTATACAAATTACTCCGTATTATTAGCATACGATATCAACCCAATGTTTGGGTAATAATAATTTATATTTTAACGAATTTTATTAAATTGTGAGATTTTTAATTATTATGAGATAGTTTCCACTTATTTGAATATCATACATATACATATACACTGTTAGTTTAATATTAGAAATAAAACTATTTACTACATTGTCCCAATAACAAGTTGATATCATAAACAAGTATATCTTGTTTCGATATTGTCTTGTTATTAGCCTATTATTGTAATCCAAGATTACAATATCGGGTCAATAAATAATTATCAACCCAATATTAGCCTAATAATTTCTTGCTACCTGGGATTTAGTGAGGGTCGTAACCCTGGAAAATCATAACAATTCAAGTATCAGTATAGATTTACCCTTAAAACATATCCGTTTTCTTTCAGCATTATCTCAAATTATTGTATTACTTTATTATAAACTGAAATTATCGTGAACTTTAACGCTTTCATGGAAAATTTAAAGTTATGCATCTTGCTTGTCATTCCGTTATTATCTACTGAACCCGTTGCTGCCATCGTATTGTCATCTGCTTCAATAATTGGTAAGTTTCTCAACTCCCATTAAAGTAAGATAAAATGATATAGGTCATAATCGGGTTTAATGCGCTCACGGAAATTAAGAATTCTGTTTTAAAGAATCACGAAAGGAACACATTTAAAAACGTTTTACGTGAAGGACATTCTGCTCGCTGATGCGTTATTTTCCAGTTATTTAACTCGACAATGCCGCAAGTGCGCGGAGCGAGGAAAAAGTTATTGTTTTCGCAATATATTGTGTAATTTATTTTTTGCCGACCTCGCGGAGCCTGCGGAGCCTGAGCCCACTTCCAGGATGTTTTATTTAATAAC
Source organism: Platorchestia sp. MABIK (assembly GCA_014220935.1). NCBI lineage: Eukaryota > Metazoa > Arthropoda > Malacostraca > Amphipoda > Talitridae > Platorchestia > Platorchestia sp. MABIK. The sequence goes on along the minus strand of JACJUY010003657.1, from coordinate 5,411 downwards.
ACAATAAAGGTTATCACCCAAAATTATTAGCGGGACTGGAATAGTGAAGACTTAAATCGCTATGCACTTGACATCAGTTTCAATTTGGAACACGGCGGTGACCGTAGAACATAAGCGAAACCGTAGGAAAGAATACCGTAGATTTAAGTATTCACTATTCCAGTCCTGCCAATATTTTTGGGTGATAGGTGAATTTTTGGATGAATTTTTTTTGTGCTATTAACTAAAACATCATAGAAGTGGGCTCAGGCTCCGCAGGCTCCGCGGGGTCGACAGATTATAAATTTCGCCATATATTGCGAAAACAATAACTTTTCCCCGCTCCGCGCAATCGCGGCATTGTCGAGTTAGATAACTCGAAAATAACGCATCAGCAAGAAGAATGTCATTCATGTAAAACATTTTTAAATGTGTTCCTTTAGTGATTCTTTGGAACGGAATTCTCAATTTCCGTGAGCACATTAAACCCGATATTGACCATGAAATGTTACCGAGTCAAAAGTGTGTCGGGAGAAAAGCAACTGGAAGAAAGAAAGGTAGAAAACGGTAAAAAATTTTTAGTACTACCTACAATCACTTTTTTCATTAGGAAACGAAGAGTGTTTTGCAATGAGGGTAACTTCCATTGTGACTCGATGTTTGGTGAATGCGCGGTTTCCTCGTTAAATACCTTATAGGAGTCTAAAGTCACGAAGCTTGGCGGTAATAGCAACTAAGTTTATGTCATCGACTGAATTTTATTTGTCACACGTTTGAATGCAATATATGTGTTGAACCATGTGTTGAATGTACTGAAGAACCCTAATAGAAATTGTTCTTAACTCACTTCAGTGAAAACTCCAAACACCTCATCTAAGTAAGCATGAAGTATCTTGCATGGTAAGGAACTGAAAATTCCACATAAATAATGGAGAACATGGTGGAATTGAAGTTCTGTCGCATCAATTTAATTGTGTGCTCATAAAGTAAAAAAGGATTTATACAAAAAATATCGTTTGTTTCACTAGTTATACGTAAAGTGGCAATGTTTATTCATTGGTATCATGTGCATTATTGTGATAGCGTAGTATTAAAAATAAATGTGTGCCAAATTTCAATTCAAATTTGATATAAATCTTCGAAAATCAAGCAGGAATCCACCTAAAATTTTGAAACAGAAATATTTACAAAGCTAACAAGATGTTGATGAAAACAATAATTTCCCGAGGTCTGAATATTTCCCTACAAGTTCAATCTAGACAATGACGTGCACGAACTTGTAGGGTTCCAAAACTTGTTACAATCACGATGAAAAACAAATGAGACAACAATGGTACACGAGCAAATTAACTTGAGAAGGTAAAATTCCTGAAGAGGTTATTTTCATGATGGATTGGAAATGTTTCCTTTCAAGATTCATCGACCATTTTTCCCTTGAAGCAACAACAGCAAAGAGCTTCTCAAGAAACATTCTCAAATTGTACCCTACATAGTAGGGTAGACACAAGAGTTTGATGAACGAAGGTGAGAAAATGCATACAGTTCGGTTAATCTTCTACCACCAAGAGTATTGTACATTATCTTAAGCCAATTAATCTATCTCTCCTAAGTATGGAAACGTCTAAGAGCTCAGAAGCTTGCATCTCTGATGATCTCTAGCTTTCTACGATAGACGAAGTTATTTTTTGTTAAAGTGCTACTAGAAATCATGATTATCATTTAACTGTAAGTACAAAATTGAGATATGAAGTTATATACTCGTGAAATGCCGCTATGAGTGTGATGTTTCGACTCTCTAATGATTGGAGCCACAAGTCAAGCTCCTCGAATCTGACACTAATTTTATGTGATGGAAAACCTCTTGAAATTGTATCTTGCACAATTTTTTTATTTGTGTACTAATATAAACTTCAAAAACACTTCTTACTAAAAAATTGACTCTGATTTTACGAAAATTTTCTTACATTTCAGGAATGAATAAAAAAATCGAATCGCCGTCTCCTGTAAAGTCCTTCGAGAAGCTACGAAAGAGCGGTTGCTTGGAACAATGTCGCTTAGAAGATGGCTGCGTTGCTTTCAATTTCAAAGGTACAGTGGTTGAGAAAGCAACAGCAATCGCAGCACTGTTTCATTCTAGTATCATCCATAGTCATGAGCAATATGAAGTGGTTATGCTCTAATCCTAAAACATGTTCATGTCAAGCGATCGCTTAGAACATGTTCATGTCAAGCGATCGCGAAAATAAACAATATTATGACCCAGATTTCAAATTCTTCAAATTTTTAGGCCGTGAATTAAAATCAGCAGGAGTAAGTAATGGAGAAGAACAGTCTTGTGAATTTAGATTCACAAAATTATGGTTTTCGATGCTCAGTGATTAATTTATTTGAAAATAGTACGAAAATATCAATTTAGAAACCCTTTCTTAAAGAAATCTTTTGTTTCAATTTTCTCTGAATTAGAGTCAATATGTACGCCGATAAAACACTGAACGACAGGCTTCAGTACTGGTTCCTATTTGCACACCCCATCCATGATTTGAAGGAAGCATGCAGAACATTGAGCTCTTGGGTTATGAGCCCCTGAATTGAAAACATCCTAAGTAACAAGTAACCTCAGCTGTGCTAAACTATCTGAGCTGAATTGCTTCGACAGAGATAAGAAAGTAAAGAGTATAATAAAAACATTGCATTGCGACTTTTGTCATTAGAATATATTAGCAACAAATAGGTAGTAAAAAATCCAAAAAGTCATTTTCATTTTGGAAGCTGACCTATTAAGACCCTCGAGAGCAAAAAAATTATGGCAAATTTGGCGATGTAGAGTGATATCCTTCTGACGACACACTGTATTCACGAAACCTAATATTAGCTTCAATTTCATATTTTGTAGAAGCTATGTAGTTGGTGAGATTTACGTCCTTGTTGAAAACATGTTCATTACGAGCGCTATCGCTTTTTGTCATAACTTTTCTTTGAGTACCGCAATTTGCATTCTGATTTCACTTTTGGTATCAGAATATGAAAGATATTTTAACTTGCAAATTTGTGCGCACTTTTAATAATATACGCTGTCTATGGATCTTACACATTTTGCTATACTTTTTTGCTGACGAGAGCCATAGAAGAAATTCTGATTTTGCTTCTCGTGACATCCAATGAAGGAGAAAAAATTGAATGCTTTAATCAACTATTTCACTCAGCAAAATCACAGTGTTTTATGTTCACCGACAGGCCATTTCCTTACTGTTCTTTACTGCCAACTGTATTTTTGTCCAGTTTAGTTGATGCCATATATTCTTTTTTCCGTATAATTTCCAGAACTTATCTTTCACCATAGTGCATCTTTGACATAGCTCTAGAAGTAGAGATATTCATTGCCGGTCGTTCATTTAGTCTATACTTGGTAGTGCAGTTTCTTTTACCGACAGAAGGCGACAATGTTATTTTTAGACAAAGCATAAATTTAATCATGATTACTGACAGTTTTGCAGTATCTTAAACAAAAATGACTAAACAAAAGTGGAATTTTACATAACCGAAAACAAAGCGAAATTAGTATCTGTACCATTTATAGATTCAGCTAAGCTTTTGATAGTGGTAGGTAATATTTTTCATCATTGAAAACAACGTAAAAGCAGAATTGGCGAACGTCTGTGCTTATACGAACGAGACACTTCTGCTGAAAGTAGTGAAACTGTGGTACATATGTACAAATTATGAGTTTTTTCTTCTAATTGTATAGTTATCTGCACGTAACTCATGGGGTGTATTTCCATCTGACATTAGAGACAAGTCTGTTTTTTATGAATTTAGTGCTTTAGCAGTTCTATTTCTGGACATTATCGTTTCAGCTTCAGTAATACACCAGAAACGTACGGAATGCTAATTCATCTTTTGCGAGATCTTCAAGCCTTCATATAAGCAAAAAACAAATTTCAGGAATAACTTTCGTAACGAACTTATTCCTTACCACTTTCGAGTGAAGACAATGTACTTATTCAAGAGAAAAGAGATGAACAAAGTACAAAACTGTTTAGTTCTACTGTTCCCGTAACAGGGGGTAGTATACTGCATTTCTTTCAGATGAGTTCAGTGCCTGTGAGTTGTATGAGGCGGCATACACGCTCGTCGACGCGTCGGAGTGGACGGCGTACAAAGTGCTGGAGGAGATCCCTTCTCAGCTTCTGGTAGGCCCCTCACCCTAGGTAGAGGTGGTTAAAAACAAGTGGGCTTCTACTTCAAATTAAAATATCTAGAGTAGAAGTATTTGAAGAAAACTAGCTAGAATACTTAAAAAATTAACCAGTTTGTTGCATCGACGTCTTTTCTAAAACCGTTTCAACCATGAATGAAACAACTGACCAAAAAGGGAAAAATAAATTCTCTTCGCCTAATTTGAAGCAAAGCAAATTGGTGTTAGGTTAAATTGCGAAAGTGATTTCTATTGAGCTACAGTAATCTCTCGTTTATCGTGGTTGGTCGGTTCCGAAACCGCCTGCGAAAACTGAATTTCAGCGCAGTAGGGATAGCATATTTACCGTAATTATTTTCAACATGCATTTGGACTTTTAAGACCATCCCTGTCCTGTTAACAACCCACCGCTTACGGTACAATACTCTATTAACAGGGACTACTGTTAAGCAATAACACTTGAGAAATGTTGATGATGAAGCTGATGATGACTTTTACTGCGCAGCTGATGATTGTATTTCACGAGAAAACTCCTCGAAATACTTTCCTTGGACATATCTTAGAAGCCCGCGAAGTCGGGGATCCGCGATGGTCGAACCGTGAAGAAGCGGGGAACATTGTAAACTTAATTCCCGTCTTCATTCTATGTCAAAGCCTATCACGTAATTGAAGCTTAGAGCGCGAATAGTAAGAAAACCGCACAGTCATAATGTCAATTTCCCCCCGCGTAGTCTTCAGTTGGTGCCATTAACGTTAATTCAAGCTAATAATTCATTCAGCATTATGCTCATAGTTTGACTTGATAATTTTTATAGAATAATATTCCACCTCTGAACAGGATTTACAAAATGACGAAAATTATGACCTACACAAGAAGAAAACGTTGCTGAAACACTAATATCAGAAAAAATGGTCTCAAGGTAAACATTATAAGAGCTAATTATGAGCTTGAAAAACTAGGCGAATAGCTCGCACAGGACAACTCATAGGCAAAAACAAAAAGAGAACTATCAAACTGTATCATCTTCTTGTGAGAGAAAATATTTAAAATAAGATGCTTTGAAATTTGCAATAAAAATAACGGATTAATTAGATGTACGTACCAGATAAATTAACTTATATAATGAAGCACATCTTTTGCTTGGCGATAACGCAAGTTTATTAAAAGTTTAAAAGCGAAGAATAAAATTCTAAACATATTTTGAACGAACGTTTCGGGATAAATCCCATCATCAGC
>JACJUY010003656.1:53193-64772 GCA_014220935.1 Platorchestia sp. MABIK | reverse complement strand
GAAAGCTCTATTCCCACGAGTAAAGCCTGTTCGTCACGCCCCATGTTCGAGAATCTCTATTCCCACGAGTAAAGCCTGTTTGTCACGCCCCATGTTCGAGAGGCTCTATTCCCACGAGTAAAGCCTGTTTGTCACGCCCCATGTTCAGAAAGCTCTATTCTCACGAGTAAAGCCCGGGACAGACCTTGCAACTTCTCGCAGTTGATGCCGCTTCGACGAGTTACCGAGGGCTCTCTAATCGCTAGAGAGCAGCCTTTTTCATCATGAGTCCAAAGATCGGCATTGCTCGATCTATGTCGCAGGTGCACGGCGCACGGTCCGCGCACCGAGTCAGTCAGTGTGACAGCAGAAGGCATTGAGTAAGGTTATGCTCAGCCCAGCAGCTACTGAATCAGAACACACAGAATTTCCGCGATAGAAAACGGATTCTTTCCGCCATAATAAAATAATTGAGGATGGTAACTGCGAGCGAATGGCAAAACCAGCTAAATGTACTCGTAAATCCTAGGAACGTGAATGAGATAACTTTTTTTGTCTTACATATGGTAATACAGTAATTTACCATCGATGGAAAGATTGCACGTTCTACATGCGAAGTATCATAATGAGTAGTAGGATTTTTCTTCACTTGTGAATGCATTTGAAGTTCACGCATTCAAGGGGAAAAAATGATGCTTTCAAACGAATAGCTTTCCTATTCCTGGGCCAAAATATTGAGGTGAATGCCTTCACCAAGTATTTCTGCTTAGAATTCCAGAGAACCAAAGAACGATCCATAAATATTTCAATATATGAATAAAATGATTATGAAAATGGAATGCATTCAGGCAGCTATGAAATTCTTAAATACAAGCTTCCTTGCTGCGGAGTTACGATATTATGGAGGCATAAAACTTGGGAGGCTGGGAACCAATACAATTGAATTGGAAATTTTTTGCTGACGGGAAGCATTTCATGAATAAAACAGTATTTTTTGGAACAATTTCGTTTTCCGGTTAAATAAATTATTTACCACAAGTGATACAGCAATAGATTTTATCGTTAGTTTAGTACAATGGACATATTCAAATATAGCTATTTGTGGGCCCGAGTAAGTTCAGCGACTTCTAGGGTATCCTATCATCAAAGCTATTTTTAAAGAGTACAGTAATGTTTAATCTAATTTACATAACCTAGGGGCACGCGAGACTGATCTTGTTTGTTTCGAATGCTTTGTAAAGAGTTTTTTCCACTGATTTCAGCAGGGTTTGCTACCAATTCTTAGTTCCAATGAAGAGGATACTGTGTTGTGACTGAAATTTTGAATAATAAGGAAGTATGAAGTTACTTCTGTTTCGTTTTAAACGATCACTATTGCCAGTTTCGGCAGTTAATAATTGTTTGAGTTCTCTGTCGCCATCATCAGTTGGTATTTTATACATTAAATTACAAAGGGAGAGCTTGTAGAGATTCAAAAGCAAAAGTATTTTTTAAGCATTTGAATGAATCTTTTGTGTGACAATGTGGTGGTCTCTACAAGCTTTTCACGGAGACCACCACACAAGCTTAAAAGCGTCACCTCGAACAGGCTTCACGAGCCTCTACTAGGAGATCAATCAGATTACAAGCCGGGCACGGAGGTGCCGCACCAAGCTATATAAGCCGCCTGCCTCGAACAGTCAGGCAACGTTCAAAGAAACCTACGTAGGATTAGCACAAGTCTAGGGGCGACAAGCCGCCACTCCATTTCCACCAACCAGAGACCTGAATTGCCGCAGTGAGGCCGCACCATGGCCTATATAAACAGCCGCGCGGCCGAGCGGAGTTCACTTGACTCCCAGCAGCCTTGGTGTTCACTACTAGTCTCAACGCTCCAACAGCCGCACCCTCACCGCCTCGACTGTCAACCGTGCCGCCACGCTACGTTCTCGACCCGAGTCAGCTCACACCTAGCGTCTCTTGTACTACCAAGTCAGAGACCCTCGGCCAGCAACAGCCTCACCGGTCTACTCTAGACCGCCCACGCTACGACTCTCCGACGACCGTCGGTCCTCTAAGGCGTCCCTGGGTGCTGTACACGGTAGAGGAAACAAGGTAGGGTCGTTTCTATGGGAGAAAATACACCTGCTCTTGTTCGGCTAGCCAATAGAAAGGCTTTATTTCAAACAAACTTTATGACGTCACCAAAACGCAGTGTCGTTAGGCCAATAGTGGAGCCGGATTTGGGGGTAGCTGTGCTAGCAGATGCAATATGAGCGCTGCTATTGGTTCGTTGCCGAGACGTCAGCAAAACCACACCGTCAACTAAAAAAAGACTGGTTTGAACCTACCTTGTTTCCTCTACCGTGGTGCTGTGCTACCTCGCTGTAAATATTTCTTTGTGTGCCATCACTGTCGGCGATACTCACAATATTACGGCTTTTATTCCAGTTGTGTTTTTCTTATCCTGCCGGGTTCGTTTGTACCTCAGGCACTCGCTTCGGGCTAAGGTGTTCATAGTCTAAGATGTTCTAAAGTCTGCTTGGAGCATAAAGCAGCCTGAGGGAGAACACTACAAGCATTACATTCTAATTTTATAACTGCTCGAATGGCTCTTTTTTGCAGTCCAAAGAATAGATTGTTTTTTTTTTATCAGTTTCGTTGCAAGCTTCTATCCCATATTGTAGATATGGTGAAGTGATCGTTTGATAATTTCTTTTAGAGCTTCTCAAGCAATACATTTTTTACTTTATGAAGGATTCCAACGGACTTAGATAATTTAGTACTGATATGTGCGGTATGCTCTTTGAATGTCAGATGTTCATTTAATATAATGTTTGAAATTTACAGGAGTTGGTTTCTTTAATTTCACCATCACCAATTTAAATGTGAAAAAAATTAAATTCTCACACTCTTTGAAGAGCAACTAAAATTGAAATTGGGCGCCTATTAATGTGCATGTATCATCTTTTGTAAAATTTTCATTATAACTAGCAATAGTTCATGGCTTGCGACGTCAATTCGTAGTCATTACAACAACACAAGATTTCATATTCCTCTATAATGATCACGAAAAAATATCATACAAGCACATTAAGTGTGACGTATTGTATTCGTAAGGAATGATGCATGCATTTACAGATCTCACACTATTTTTATTTGGAGGTATTGCAATTTATTGCGCGAAGCGAAGCTGCTTCGCACAGCGCATCGTTGTTAGACATCCTTCCCCTCTCAGACTTGATTGGCAACTGACTGCGGCTACACTGCGTGTTCTTCACAAGCCAGTCTGGTCAGCAGAGGTGGTTTTGTGATGCCGTTACGACGACCAGACGCATTGGCGTACTGCAAGGTCTGTCCCGGGCTTAAAGCCTGTTCGGTACGCCCCATGTTCGGAAAGCTCTATTCCCACGAGTAAAGCCTGTTTGTCACGCCCCATGTTCAGAAAGCTCTATTCCCACGAGTAAAGCCTGTTAACGTTACGCCTCATGTTCGAGAGGCTCTATTCCCACGAGTAAAGCCTATTCATTTCACGTCTCCTGCTGACGCGAGTGTGACAATGCAGGTGCGCGTGAAGGTGACGCCGCTGGAGCTGAACACGGAGGGCGGGCTGCTTGAGGACACCACCACCGACCACGGCGACTCCAGAGCTGCCCTCGCCACCGCTGCCTGGCCGCTGGTCCAAGTGGCGGTTAGTTGCGTTTGAGGCGTGATGGGCCTCCTGGACCTCCCTTTTTTGGCCAAAATTCTCAAATTTTCTCTTTATTGTTAACTTTGATGTAAAGGACAGGGTAGTGTAAATAAATGCCTTAACCCTTTAACCTCAAAGTTTATTTCAAAACTAAAAGGCTTAACTCTTTGCCGTCTAAGTGGATTTCAAAATCCCCTTTCATAAACAGCTGTAATATACAGTATGTTATTCCTTGTGAAATTTGTGCCCTAATGTGTTCTTCGAAGTTCATTTTCGAGTGGCAATCGTTGTGATGTCATGACATGATGCCGATGCCAGTTTAATGATGGTGGTTGTAATGACGGTAATGTGAGAACAAAATGAGGACGATCAAAGGTCAATGATGGTGGTTGTGGTAACGGTAATTTGAGTACAAAATGCGGACGCTAAAATGTTAATTGGAGGATTTTGGTCATAAAAAGGCTAGTTTGGCAACCTTGTGTTGTACGGCAGCTTTTCCCGCACCATGACATCATTTCAATAAGTGCCTGGTCCAGGTCAGGAACCTTCGATTAATTCTTGCATTACGGTATCGTTTATGTTGTTGCAGTAGTGACAACGTGAATTTTTTAAGCGAAGTACACTCAGTAATTAGCATAATAGTCTGTCAAACGAGTTTGGCTGTCTTCCTCTTAAGGGGACCTACTACCCTGTACTCTACCTAATTTACCGAATTTTTCAAATTTCCCTGGTCACGTTTCTATTGCATTTAGAGGAATGAAAATGGATACAGATTTGTAAAATTGAATTCTGGACAAATTTTCTTCTATCAAAAGTTTTGATTTTCGCAATAGAAAACAAGTTCTTGTGCGAACATAATCAAAAATATTTATCCTTGCGCAAAACTTTTCCCACTCTACAATTTTTTACGTAGAAGCGCGATTGTGGTCTTATTCGACACGGAAGGACTGTAGAAACCTCGTAACGAAAGATTTTTTTGAATTTCGAACTAGAAAAAAAGTTCTTGTTACATATGTCCAACAATTACGATTTTCTATTGCGAAAATCGTAAATTTTCATAGAAGCAAATGTGTTCAGAATTCAATTTTACAAATCTGTATTCATTTTCGTTCTCCTAGCTGCAATATAAATGTGTAAGCTGAGAATAGAGAAATAATCTAGAATTTACCCGGGGAAGAAATTTTTGGACAAATGCAACAATACATTTTTTTCTAATAAGAAATTTAAAAGAAAATCCTTCGTTACGAGGTTCCTATAGTCCTTCCGCGTCGAATGAGACCACAATCGCGCTTCTATGTAAAAAAATTGTAGAGTGGGAAAAGTTTTGCGCAAGTATATAAATTTTTTCTTATGTTCGCACAATAACTTTTGTAAAAATCACATTTTTATATAGGAAAATGGTAGAAATATAGGAGTTGGAATATAGGAGTTGAGTTGTGCTATGCAAACTCTCGTCTCCTGGAGATTATTCGACATTAAAATGTTTAAAACCAAGGTCCAACGGAAAAAATCTTCTTATTTAATAATGCTCCTGATGTGGTTATTTATATGGTTGGTGTCCGCTTCTTGCGTCTCTCTGTGACGCTCATAAGGATGCTTAATGACCGTATCTGTGAAACGAGTTTCACCAGTGCACAAGTACAAGAATGTTTTAATCGCGAGTCCTGTTAGGATGGATATGTTTGTTTGTCATCCACGTTTGGAAAATTTATTCAGGGAAAAAACTGAATTTCGTCATTTTTGACGGGTCGTGTACATACTCTAGTTGAATATAAACATTGAATCGACCAAAATAATTACACTAAATTAGACTTGCATCCTTGCGACTCAAACTTAATGATGGGCAAGTCTTTTCACATTTCTAGAACTTCGTACGGAAATAGAATCAATTAAATATTTGAAAAACTGGTCGATTTCAGTTCAGTAATTCGTGCAAAAATATTGTCTCATTGAGCTCCAATGCGGCTTTTCTTCTAGCATTTCAATTGGTGTTAGCTGCGTTTGGAAGAACTTTTCTTCTTTTGAGTTGGTGTGCGTACAGCTGCCTTTGAAAAGCAACAAACAGATCAGTAAAGCCACGAGTATTATTCCAGTTGCATTTAAATGTACACTGTATTGACAGGTCCTAAAAGAGGACAGCTGCGCGTTCTCACGTCAAGAACAGTTCGGCTTGCTGTTCAACGCGCAAGACTTCACGACCTTCCAGTGCCGCCTCGTAAACCCCAACTCCATCGTGAGTAGTTTGTTGTGTGGCGCATCCAATGTGTTCCAAGGGCTCATTTCAGTTACCCCGTCCTCGAGATAACATAGTGCTTGTTACCTGTACTAATTCTGTCATTTGACTTGTGGGTCGCTTGGTAATTAGTCTAGCTGCAGCTGCCAGTTACTGCGATATTCAGATCTGGTGAGTGCAATAGGAAGGACACGGTGAGGCAGAGCTAGGTAGCCAGCAGGAGATGGCTACTCACAGCATTGAACTCGTTATAGGACTTCTTATGCTGGTTCCTGTGATGTGAAATATGGTTGGACAGCTTACCTTTCTAATCTGGGAATATATTCCTGTTATATTACCTTTCATAAATTCGAATATGTTCGTGTTATACCTCATTTTCCGACCTCTTGTAGCTGGGTTTCGTGCATCGACAAAACGGTCTTTGTAAGCAAAACGGTCAGTATGAGGTGATACATAGATGTGCAATTTCCTTCGTGAGGTTTCTACTTTTCGTATCTAATATTTGTTTTGAAACAGGCGCAAACATCAAAAGGAAACTTGGTATCTTCAGCTACGCGTGCCTTAGTTTTGATTAAATTTTCCATGCCTATATGCTTACTTATTTGGTGATAGTTGAGGCAGGAAGTAGCAGTAAATTTCAAACAGGAATAGCGATAGATCTTTCTTGAATGGATGAATTTTTTGCCCAAAAATTATCTTTCTCACTGTGAGGAATGCTGAGACAATTCATTTGGATCATTTGGGTTTTCATACATCGTTCATTGTCTTAATTTGCGGTAATGTTTGCGTTCTCCGAGTAAGGCTCATTATGCGGCGTTTACGACGAGCCATCAGAGACAAGTTTTACATTCGTGAGCAGTGGTAAGGTGGGCGAAAAATGTCCAGTTGGGGTGTTGATTTACACGTTGGTGCGGTGCTTGCTAGACGCTGATGTTAGATTACCTAGCTGCAAGGGCCAAGACTGTGACGAGTTCAAATGAAAGAAAAAAAGAAATACAGTTCATTTACAATAAAGATGATACAAAAATACATCATTGGGTCTTAAAATATCTTAGAGTAAGGATCCTTAGTTGATGCACACACATGGGCATCGTAATACCCATATCACTAGTCGGAACAAATGATTGAGGGCAATGTATTCCTATTGTTGCTTAATCTGGGTTTGAGAAAACATGTTAATACAATTTGAAAAGAAGACATTAAGTTTGAGCTTAAAGCATGTTACTGTTTTTCGCACTTCCACAAATAGTATAGAAGAAAAAGGAATATTGGTACGTTGCCGATGAAAATTGTACCAATAATCACGGAGGTATAATAGACGTCCAGTACTATTTTTGCTTTGAGCAGCTTCAATAAAATTTGCTACAACCGGGCGTGTGTTGGTGATGTGGGTCGTCAGTGTCAGACTTCACTGGCGACAATACCTGCTCACTTAAAATTTTGCGTCACAAGTGAAGGAAAGCTTCAGAAACTGTGTAGCTCTTCTTTATAACCCAACGCGTTCTGAATTGCTGGACAAGTTTCCAGTTTTTGGAAATTCATTTAGGCAAACAGATTAGATTATATGTTAGTTTAAGCCTCCCTAACCGCTAAAAAAAAAGCGTTTCAAAGAGAGGAAGGAGGAAGGCACCATTTAGGATGGAGATAAGGGAACGCGGTATCTATGCAGAAGGGGTGTAAAAACAGTAAGGAGAGAAAGAAGTTCATGAAACAAGATAAACGTTCAAAAAGAAAGTAGTGGGTGCTGAAAAACAGAACAGCTGTGAACCGAAAAAAGGTGGTCCTTAACATAACAAAAACCATTTATTTAAAAAAAAAAAGGCCTACCTAACTCTCAGCTCGGGCCCTCACACACTTCTCCCTGGGAGTGCAAATTTCCATGGATACAATAGGTGTATCCCCCTGAGGGGTTTGAACGCACAACTGCCTCAGGTTATACTGAGTACGAATTGTCAGAGAGACGCTACTGTTGTATCGATGGGAATTAGTGCTTCCTTGGGAAGATGCCAGGTCTCGAGCTGAAATGGAATAAGTTTTGTTTGCATTACGGACTATCTTTTTTCAGCTGTGAGCCTGCCTTTTTTGAGCATCTATTACTGCTTTGACTTTAATCTTGTTTCAAATTTTTTTTTCAATATAATTGTTACTTTGTGCAGTGTAGGGTAACATCTTGTGCTTAGATTCCCCATTCCCCCGAGTCCAAATTAAATGCTTCCTTCCTCCTTGCTTGTTTGGGAACACCCATTTTATGGTTAGGGAGGCCTGAATGAACTTCTAATCGTTTAATTTGTACTTACTACGACTTGAAGATTTGGATGGCGAAGAGAGCTGATTTGGTGCCTAGAAGAATTGAAATTTTACCCTAAGTACGTAAATTTATGTTGCTGTGTGCCATCGTTCTTCAAATGACAAGTAATCTTACTACTGGTTTTGTAGCATTTATTTCGAGATGAGGGAAAGGATGCTTTTATTAACAGTAGTCATTGGCACGAAATGTGCAGGAAAATGCTTGTATTTAATTCCCATTTAAAATTTATGCCAACACTCCATAATTTTGATGCATTCCTCCAAATATTAATGCGGAAGTCTGTAAAATTGGCATTGGTTTGTTTCACAGTTAAATTGATCCCTTACGCTAAGAACATTTTGATGGCCTGTTTTGGTTTCAAACTGAAGGCCTGCTGTATTTGTGACGTGTGGTTTGTTTTAACATTTGATTGAAGTCATGTTTATTAATCCGTAGTTTTCATTTTTTGATTGTGGTAGATGACCAGTGTTGCGGAGGCCTGTTCTTATTTGTCTACCTCTAACTTGGTGAGTATAATTTCCCACAACGGACCAGCTGCGCCCTGCATCTTGGACAGCATCGAGCCAAAAGATCGTGCCACTTGAACTCACCATCTCCTAATTCCAGCTAGACGTGTCGTCCAATTCATCCATCCTCAACGCTGCACACCCACGAGTCATTTAATTCTTCAACTCCATTGCTGCTACTGCTACTTGTGATCATAATGGTGATATTTCTTCAGTACGCATCTCGGGGGTCTGGGTTCCAAGAAGCTCATGTGTTTTTTTCCAGCGGTACATTTTGCCAGTGCTTTTGGTGAAGATTACGACTCGGTTGTCATAACCTGATTTTATCACGACGTGCAAGAGGATGGACTTGCCGCTTGATGCTATTATGTGCTTGGGACGTTTTACCTCCGGTGCTTGTGAAGGTTTTGAGTGAGGTGCTGCAGACCATCATTTACCGTGGCATGCTGTAAACGAAATGTTCCATACTGGGGTTATGTCGAGCATAGCGTCTGTCCTGTGAGAAAGAGAGATACTTCACAACTACTGCTGCCTCTCCTAGCCTCTTCTTCTGCCATTGCTTGTATTACTGAACATCCAGGTACGACAACCTCTCTACATTTGTTTTACTCTTATTGAAGTTGATTTGAACAAAAATGTGATCATATCCTGTTTGACATAGCTTGTAACTAACAAACCAACCCGTGCAATATTACTGTTCATTACTGGGCCGCACACAAACGCTGCTCAGCCTAACCTTCTTCACATGGCGTCCGGTCCTGACTTCCTAGACCTTGGCAGTGGAGTGGTGAGAACTTATTGAGCTCGTCGCCATGCAAGTGTTGCCTCTCAGAGATTTATGTCGATTCGTATGGTGCATGCGCTCATGCCCCCCGAATTGGTGAGTCTACCGGAATCATCCAGGAGAGGTGTGTATGTTCTCTGTGTTGTGGAGCAGTGGTGGCCTGGGGAAATTTATGCGGTAATGATAATTCGCTGAGTTTTTATGCCTTCTTGTCTTCGCAAATGAAGTGGAAATATTTTTCCGCAGGCGTATCTTTTCGACTTCTACTTGGATGCAAGTCCTGGAGAGATACCTCGGCTCATCGGCTGTTCCCATTTGCTGCCGTCAAATCTCATTGACAATTTTGGTGTGGCCACGATACCGATCACATCATCCCAGCACTCGCCCATCGGTCAGCTGACGGGTCAGTTGTAAGGTTTTATCTACAACTGTAGGGCACTAGTACAGCTGGGTTCTTTTGTATTCGGTTTGTACAGCAAACATCAAATAACCACTGCGATCCTCTCGTGGTTCATGCTCAGGGTGACGAGCACTCAAACTGGATCAGACAGGGGGATACAACTGTTATATCTATGGGAATTAGCGCTCCCAGGGGGAAATGTGTGAGGGCCCGAGCTGAGAGTTAAGTAGCCCTTCTTTTTGTTGAAATAAAATGTTTTTTTATTTTGTGGCGGGCTATATTTTTTTGGCTTGTTGCTGTCCTGTTTTTCAGCGCCTCTGACTTCCTTTTCCAACTCTTTTCTTGTTTCATTAACTTCCTTCTTATCATACTGTTTTTATGCACACGAGATCCTTTGCAGGAACGCCCTTTGTACTTAGATTCCACGTTTCCTTAACTCCTAACTAAATAGTCCCTTCATCCTTCTTCTCTTTGAACATCTTTGTTGTGGTAAAGGGAGGCTAAAACTAATTTATAAATGACAAATTAATTAATTGTGCCCCTTCTGCATAGATTCCACGTTCCCTTATCTTCAGACTAAATGATCCATTCCTCGCTTTGGAATGCTTTTTTTTGAGCGGTTAGGGAGGCTTAAACTAATATTTAATCTAATCTTTTCCTTCCAGTTCACTACATGGTGGTGAAGCCAATGCCGCTGGGAGCGTCCGACATGAGTGCTTCCTTCGCCCGCTACTGGAAAGAGACCTGGACTGGTCTGGAGGTCGGCCACAGGGGTGCTGGCAACTCCTACCATTCCGAGCCCAAGAGGTGTTCTATTTCGTTACCAATTTCCTTATTATGTTACAGCTTTCAACAGTGGTTGTCAGGTTGCCTTTTGGTGGCTAGTAGGCCTAAATTGTGCCTGCTTTTTCTGATAAAAATGCTGGTATCTTGCCTTTTTGTGGTCAAAATCCTAAGATGAGGCATTTTTGGTGCAAGCTTAGTTTTAAAAACACCCAGCTTTTTCTGCAATCCTACAGGTTCTGGATCCTGCCTGGTAAAAACTTAAAATTAATGGATAATATTCAGGTTTAAGAACTTGGATGATATTCCAGCCTATCATTGTAAATCGTAGAGCTGTTTTGGGATTCAAATCGGTTGTGCTATTTTGGCGCTAGAAGGGAGTTGCACACTTAATTAAAGAACGGAAAATTAGCATAAACCGTAAAATATTACTGGGAATACTGTGAAGTGATTCATTTGCAATAAAGAGTATTAATATATCACCACAACATCAAATTGCTCTTGCTTCATCTAGCCAATTTTGAGGTGGAAATGTTGCTGGGTACTCTGATATGATCACTGTAAATTCAACTGCAAGGTTGAATATTTCATCGTGAAATCTTTTTTGCCATGATTAATTGTTAACATGGATATTTGGGTTGACAATTAACATTTGAATATGAATTGAGAGGCTCAGAAGCTTGTTTTTGTTTGAATAAATATTGGCAGTTGGAGTTGCCAGTTGTGGCTTATCTGGCAGTAAATGCACTTGCGTGTGGGACTCATTGCTGTGGAGAAAGAGATGCGTTTTGTTGAGCCAAGAGATGCGTTTTATTGAGCCAAGAGATGCGTTTTGTTGAGCCAAGAGATGCGTTTTGTTGAGCCAAGAGATGCGTTTTGTTGAGCCAAGAGATGCGTTTTGTTGAGCCAAGAGATG
>JACJUY010003656.1:16772-52571 GCA_014220935.1 Platorchestia sp. MABIK | reverse complement strand
GTTTCACTGAGCTAATAGCTGTTCTATTGCAGCTGCGCTACGATTCGCGAAAATACGATCGCTTCGTTCAAGTACGCGGCCGAGATGGGTGCCGACATGGTGGAGACGGACGTGCAGCTGAGCAAGGATCTTGTGCCAGTCATCTACCACGACTTCCACGCCTGCATCGCCCTCAAGAGGAAGAAGGACCAAGAAGCGCCTGATCTGCTTGAAATTCCCATCAAGGATCTCACGCTCGCCCAGCTCCAGGCGCTAAAGGTGAACTTGGTTTAGGGGAGATAGGCGCATTGAGCTCGACAGTGCCTGGTGTGTCCGGTGCTGCTGTAGCTTAGCTTAGCCTTGCCATGACTCGAACAATACATCATCACGGAGTTGATGGATTCAAATTCAGGGGTTATCATAGTCGTTATGATTGGTTTACGGCAGTATAGTATGACAACAAAATTAGAATTCAGTTTCGGGGATTGAATGTGCTTACGGTAATAGAGTATGGCAACGATATTAGAATACGATACAGCTTCTTCATAGCAAAACCAATGTCCATCTTATTGGGATTCAACTTAGAGGGGTGGGCTTGAGTATTAAGGCGTGTATTTTTTAAACGGACGTGAGTTATCAAACGTTTGGTATTGAGGTCAGCAGAGACTTGAGTGAAATGATACCGCTGCAATGATGCTTTGTTATGGATAGTCGTGCAGTGTTGCAGTCGCTCGGCAAACTAATGTAAACAGAGCTGATCTCGTGCTCTTTTGGAGCAGTCACCGTCGCTTCTTGGGGGTCTCGGCTTTGGGAAGTAGCCCTGAGTCTTGTTCAGTTCTATTGCTTCGAGGTGTTGCTGCGTTGCTGAACTCCTAGGTAAGTCACTTCATGTTTAGCTCAGCGGTGCTTCACGGTGCCAGTACAGAACCTCAAATTAACTCAGTGCCAAATACTTTGACCAACAAAGTTAAATATGGTAGCAGTATTGCTGCTGGAAATCATGTGGGAGCGGCAATAGGGAAGTTGAGAGGGCGTAAGCCCCGCTGAGCTGATGTGATGAGACAGAGTAGGTGTGATGAGACTGTGGATGTGTGGTGCTTGCTACTCTGTCACTCTCGTCACCGGTGCCAGCTGTCCTTCTTCCTTGTCAAAATTCTCAAACGAGGCTTTGTTTTAGCGCGTTAACAGCCATGCGAGCCACCGGTGGTAACTCTGAGAAAATTTTCTCAATGCTGCTGACCGACCAGTAGTCACAGACTCAATTTTCATGAATGCTTCATCAAAGCTACATGAAGGCTCGATCCAGTCAAGGTTTGTTATTTTCAAAGTTGTTTACTGCAATTGACTACTTCAAATTTGAATTGAATATTGGCCTTTAAATTAAACCATGGCGGTTAAACGTGTTACAGTTAAATTTTGTTATGAAGACAGCATAGCGTACAGTAACCCTGCCGGGCTTTGATTTGTCCTGTAACCTAATTTCATTGGGAAAAAGCCAAATTTCGAGAATTTTGACAAGAAAAGCAGCCTAACTGGCCACTCTTGACTGACCACCACCTTCCGTGCACTTTACTTTCAACATTCATATGTGCACTTGATGTATATTTTTCAGTACAACTTTGGTTTGTTTTCTGTTTTTAACGTCAGAAATTTACTTCTTGTTTTTTCTGTTTTCATTAAGTAGTGTTTTTGTTGGAGTGAGTTTAGCCTGTGATCTGTGAACACTCGTTCAAGTTAGTGAAGGGCCTGGGGAGTTACTTTCACTACGTGTTCTTACTTTCACGTGTTCGTACTCCAACATTAGTGTTTGAATATGTATCTATAATGTTCAAGAATTTTTTAATCAATTCAGTGGTGGTAAGGCACCTTATACTTCTTATGACATTTTTTCCTGAGAAAGTGTGTGAAATCATGAATAGAATTTTAAAGTTTTGAAACTGGATTTTTAGACTTGAAGGTAAACTCGAGGAAGAATTAAAGTGGCATAACATCTCTTCTGTACTCAGGTAATTTTGTCAAGTGTCAGCAGATCGAATGAGTAATGTTCTCTTCATCGACATCCCTTTAGCGTGAATATGGTGGTTGGTCTCTACCCGGGAAGTCATTTCTTTATTGAGTAGCCTGCCTTCTTCACTAGCTGCGGCAGAGCTGAGGTTCAGTTCTCAACCCTGTCTCGTGGCGGTCTGCTATTCTTCATTGGGCGTCTGTCCATTTTCTATCATGGGAAAGTGTGTTGGGTGTGTGTGTGTTCCCTTCATCTTAGTGTTACTAATTCGTGCAATTTTTTTTTGGAGTCATTCGTTTTTTAGGTATGACTCTCTTCGAAGACCAAAGCCCTTTATGTTCATGTAGTTCCCGCTGGAATTGCCACTGAGGATCACTTATAGGCCTCTCATCTCTTGTAGATGACGGGTCAGCGTTTTCATTTGATGTCGATCTAGGGGTGAATGTTGATTTTAGTGCAAGTGCGCTCACAGTAATTGTGCACGTTCCAAGTGACTATCTAAATCAAATCAGGGTGTGCTGTGTGATGCAGCGTGGAAACGTAGCTCATTCCCAAATTGGTGTTCACGAGAGTTGCAAGAGTCGCATTTCAAACTGATTCTAGTAGAAAGCTGTAATCTAGTGTTGTATTATAATCGCATAATTTACTCCTTAATCAAGTTGAAAACTATTTTACTGTAGAAATGAATAGCTTCCCCAGGCTGAGGCATTTTAGGTATGGAGGAGTGTTTCTTCTTTGACAAGGAAACGCGCAAATGTATGGATCTACTGCCAAGTCTCCTAATCTAATGTTTTTGCCAAAAACAGAGTCATCATGTATGATCAATCCTCTCCGGAACTCTTAATGAAACACGCGCATTTTTCGTTCCGTTCATCGGGAACATTAAATCAGTAACATTTATTGCTCACTGAGCTCTGATTGCTTCAGTTCACAACTGCGCGGTGGTCAGTCTTAATTATTTGCGTTGGTAGCGCGTCTGTGTAGGTTTTGCCTTCATCTTAGAGGCTAGTCAGGTCGTCATTTTATGAAGGCAATTTACTCTTTTCACGTGTAGTGGTGATAAATTTGTCACTTCTGAATTATAATTAATTATCGTAGGCTTGTGGTAGCAATTTGATTTAGATTGTACATCGTCTCAAAACCTCTAACTTCTTCTAAGATTCTTCGTTTTGAGAAATTAAGTTAGACTTTTTGAAAGTGTAAAATTGAAGACGATTTTCGCAGCACCGCACCGTTTTATAGTGTGTTGCTTTTTCCGAACCTCTTATATTTCTTCTAATTTAAATACTATGTTTATGTAACCATCAGCCTTCACTTGTTACCCATTTTAATGAGTTCAGAAATTAATTTCGTATTACATATAATAATTTGGTTCTGAAGTTGAGTTCCCAAGTAAAATTTCCATGCCTCGGCCTATCTGCCGCCACATCAAGACCGTCTTCATTGAATGTTGTTTAGCGGTCAACTTTTGGTAGCAGATGCGTACATGGATTGTATTGAATATAATACATGCATTGCATTCAAAGGCTGAAGTATTTCTTGCTACCGACTTTAGGTATGGCAAGATTTGTTGAAGCGCCGTGTTGAAAATAAGACGTGACTTAGCGCGTCATGACAGAACAGCGGTCGGCGCTGGCTGGCGTGGCGCTCGTATAGGCAGCCTTGAGCATATGCAAGTGATGCACTAATGTGATGAAAAAAAGAATAGATTTTTAATCCTTTTAAAGTTCTAATTGTGGTAAAGAAAGAATCAAGGATTACTTTGAAAAGCTTTTGAGTTGTTTCACGCGAGATTTGCTCAATCTTCGAAAAAAAATTAAATGAATGATTAAAATTTTGTTTATTGCCTTGATGTATTGAGGAGAGTCAATGTTAGTGCTAGGAACGTCTCACCTGTTTGTCCGTGTGAATAAAGTTTGGTATTACTGTCAGTAGGTCCAAAATTAAACGCCGGTTCCAGGTGATTTGGATGCTACAAATTTTGTTCCTAAAATGCCTCTTGATTTGAATGCTTTATTCTGTTTCAAGCCTTTACAACGTATTAAATTTGTCTTAATTTACACATTTTAATGATTTGTAGTTTTCAGTGTTTGAGTTTTCCTTGGTGCTTCATTTTCTTTATCAATTTTTGCCTAAGTTTAAACATTGTTTATTTTTATAACGAAAAGTTTTTTGTTATTTAATTTTCAATTGTTTTCCTTTTTGCTTTGCTTTTGCTTCTTCCATTCTTGTGTTGATTTTATGTGCTTCATCTTATTTTCTAATTTTTTATTATTTTATGTTTGTGTTTAATCCACTCAGTTATGGATTTTCAGTCTTGCTTCAATTTCACGTTAATTTCAACGGAGTTTGAGTTCCAGTGTACGTGTTTTAACAGAAGCGCACAATAATGTGATGGTGATATAATACCGCCTGCGTATTGCATGCGTGCGGGTAGCGCTCTAGTCACGTACACACACGGAGCTTGTGATCATTGCAGCCAGGCCTCCTGGCCTCCATACCCGGGCTGTGCAACAAGTCATTCTGCTGATGCCGTGCGGCCACTATCTCGACTCGCGAGTGTTCATGACATGACGGAATGAAGCGTTACTGTTCCTTCCTCTCTTCATGTTGCTTGATGAACGCGTTAAAATGATCTTGAGACGATCTCACGTTTTGGAGAGTTGAAAAAAGAAAAAATTGTTGGCGAATGCATTTTTTGCTTTAAAATATCTACTGACAAAAATATTGCCATCGACTAATGCATTCTTCAAGTAACTTGGTAAGGTTTCCGATGCTTTGCAATGAACTTCATCCGTGAGTCTAAAGCTCCCGCAATAGTGATAGTGGGGTTAATAGTTAGTTCCCTCCTCACGTCCTCTTCCATCGTGCCCCAAGATATCGAGGCTTTTCCTTTAGCCAACCTCGTGACACGGAAGCCTGGCTGCAATGTTCACTACTTGGTGTAGGGTTGTGGGCAGAATTTGTGGTGGTCTCCGCTCTGAGGTGCTCCGTCCTGCTGTCAAACCTCATCAAATTATGAACGTTAGCTACTCAAAATCATGTGTTATGTTGTCAAAATATTGATCAATCTTGTGACTATGAGACATTATTAAGTTATATCTCCGGAACCACTCTGTGGTTAACCACTGATAAATATTCTTTCATGACGTGATTTATCATGAATTGAAATCTGTTTTTGAAGAGTGATGCCCGAATTCCCCTGGATCTAACACTTCGAATGCATTTTCTGTAGGAAATTGGAATACAATTCTCAAAAACGGGTATCGAGTTCAGATGTGAAATTCGCTTTTACTTGATGGCAGCGTTCATAATTGAAGTTTCACGGCATCCGACCTACCTTGTGCTCGAAGCTACCTACGGTCAGATGACACGTGGAAATTAAGTGCGTGTGTGTATGCTTCTTCACCAGGACATGTCTTACCTCACAGTCGGCTTGCCCGAGGACGTCTTCTCTTACTGCGACTCAGAGGACATGGTGGTAGGTGTCAGCAGGCCACATTAGGCCAACGCTTTAATGCCTTACTCGCGGTAAGTGTAGCAGCAGCATGTCTCCGGCTCCTAAGTGCCGTGCATGTCAACGCGATAGATCAGTGAATGGTGAGTTTGAATGTGCGTTGCCGCCACGCATTTCAACGCGACAGATCAGTGAACGGTGAGTTTGAATGTGCGGTGACTCCCAAGGAAGGTCGTCAGTGCAAGGGTGGGTAAAGGGGTCACCCATGGTAGGTGTGGGTTCAAGCTCTTCACCTTCGGCTGCTGCTGCTCAAAATTCTGATATTGTTCATTTGGCATTGGATTCGCTTCGTAATGCCATAGGAATTAAAAAGATAAAAACATGAATCTTTTTCGTGTGGGTGTTACCATGCCATGCAATATTGTGCTTCGTTTATCGGGGTTATTTTGTGGAAGCTGAAGCTGTTACAGATGAGGTTTTTGGCTGAGTGGCCCTAGCGGGTCGTGTGAAAGATGTGGCAGCATTCCTGACCTTGGTATTTCTTAAAAACTTGTGTCTCAAATTCAAGGCGAAAAAATGCGTGTCCCATGAAGACCAAAGAGTGGAATTGTGTGTTCGTCTGCTACTCAAATGGTGCTAATTTTATTGATAGTTTGAAACAATTTAAGACAGGTCAGTGATTTTCAATTGTTTTTGCTCGCATTATGAGTTATATTCTAGTTTTATGCACTCTAGGTGCAGAGAGAGGTGTAGTGTAATCCAGTACGAATTTATTCAATGCTCTAAGGCTAAAATCCTTAAAGTTAATTCTTTGGTGAACTATAAGAATTTTGAAAAGTGTCGTGATCCTTCATCATTGCCAGGATTTCGTTGTGAACTACGTGGATCCTCCGCTGAGATGCTCTATTTGAGCTGCAATTTATTTCTTTCATCGTGAAATGTGGTATTGGCTTTGGTACACTTTAATATATTTTTATCAATAAGGCGTGACTTATGTCCTCGCCATGATTTTGATTTATTGGTAGCTATTGCTACGCTGCTACCATCCTTAGAATAAGGGAAATTAAATATTGATAATATCAAATGAATGATTGAAAATATTATTAGGTAACGCTTTTCCATGCCTTTTATGTCTTTTCTCAACTTTCCAGAACACAGGTATTGATACACTGGTAATCAAGATGGAGATATACTCAAAGGAATCAATTAAACGCGCATTACAATCATGAATACTAATGAATAACTATTTCCGTTACATAAATGGTACTAACACAAAATATTGCTCGCAATATCGAAATAGACCTACATTGACCTACGATCTGAGGACATTCATGGTTTTGGTTAACAATGCGGAGCTAATTAATGAAATGAGAAACTCATCTTATAGGGAGAGATGTGAGGTCCCTCGGATGTCGAGATGGGGAATGCCACGGGTGCCATTTTGGGATGACAGCCAGGTACGTAGGTACCAGGTACGTAGGTACATAGAAGCGCCGTAGAAATTAAGTCGGTTATTGAGTACTCAAACACGGAGATGGAATGGCCTTCTCACTGAGACTACGTTAGATTTGCACTCGGCAGTATTTACTCTATAATGACAAAGAGTAAGTTAGCCTGCGCCCCATTTGGGCGAAGGCGGACAAGCCCGAAACACACTTCTGGCTTTGATGGTGTGCCTGGCTTAACTGACTCGCGTTCCCTCGGGCTGCTGCTGCGCGTCACCAACCGTTATGCGATCTCAAATGAACGATGTTCTATCAAAATATGAAATCATTCTAACGTACAGGGAAATATGCCTAATTGAATCAATAATAACTGTATGAGTTCCCATGATGAAATACTAACTAAAATACTAGAAATATTCCTATAAATAGAAGAAATATAGATTAAGGATAAATTGAATGGCAGTAAATGGCAACCTCGGGCACTCGCTGAAGGATACGACGAGGTAACGTGTTCGCTGGCTGTATCGTAGAGGTTTGTTCAGATGTCGGGATTCTAGAAGATTCTTGGTAGAGTTTTTGTGCTTTTCATCTGTAGGTAACTCGCAATGAAATATCTCTTCAAATATGATGACCGACGCAGTTCTTCTTGGAGATTCGAAGTGAATACGAAGGCCTGCCGTAACATTCAAAGTAATCCATAGCACAAAAAAATTTTTCTGGACGCAAGAAATGATGAATCAAATCACAGATAAAAGTGTAATCCGACAAATCTGGTTCTAGAATGTCGAGGCTTAGAGGTCTTCTCTTTCCGTCATTGGCAAACCCATAATTTTCTATAGTTTTCTTCATTTAGTGTTTTTTGTAGAGCTGCCATGACTTTTTTTGCCACTGCCATAAATTTTTGGCTTGGAACTACTTTACAACTCTTTTAATTTCGTTACCATTAATGCTTTCTTGACGCTAATTGTGGCTGCTCAGTTTTCACTGCACGGGAGAATATGGTTCCGAGTACAATTTTTGTTCTGGAAATTCATAATTCTTCAGACGGACGTTCATCAGGAACTTGAAAACGGAGAACACAGCACGTAGTGAAATCATTTTAATTTTATTTCTTTCTTTACACACCTAATCTATAAATGTGAAGAAACTAAAAAACAAGTAGTCCTATTTTTCTTAAACGTTCCGGAGTCCAGCTCTATCATCAGTAAGTCAGATCTGAAATTTACAATGAAACGGTTAAAAATGCAATGTTATTTTAAATTTTTTCTATCCTACAAGTAAATGAACTAAAAATAAATTTGCAAAGGGAATGAACTGGTGGCATTATTAAGAACCGGTTTGTCTTTAGGTTTGTACAATGATTCTAAAATTTTCAAATCCAAACCATCAGAAGCAGAAAACAAAATTTCGAAATCATCCTCAGACACACGGGCACTGCACTGCTCCGCATG
This sequence comes from Platorchestia sp. MABIK, assembly GCA_014220935.1. Lineage (NCBI taxonomy): Eukaryota > Metazoa > Arthropoda > Malacostraca > Amphipoda > Talitridae > Platorchestia > Platorchestia sp. MABIK. The sequence goes on along the minus strand of JACJUY010003656.1, from coordinate 44,234 downwards.
AAGGCGGACAGAAGAATGACCGGGCTGCGTAAGTCGATTCCCCGTTCTGAAGCTCACACCACGATGCTGGGCAATCCGCACGTAAAATGGCAATGTCGTCATTCCGACATAGCCCGATGTTCATAGTACACCACTAAACTTGTACACAACGGACGCCCGCATTGGGCCGAAATAAATCTGTTCTGGTTTGCAAGCCTGACAAGAGCCGGGGAATTGTCATTCTCGACACGAACATTTACAAGCCCCCTCAGGGGGATACAACTATTGTATCTATGGGAACTAGCGCTCCCAGGGGGACAATGTGAGGGCCCTAGCTAACGGTTAACGCAACGAAAACGCAACGCAACGAAAAAGCTACGCAACGAAAACGCAACTCAACGAAAACGCAACTCAACGAAAACGCAACTCAACGAAAACGCAACGCAACGAAAACGCAACGCAACGAAAACGCAACGCAACGAAAACGCAATGCAACGAAAACGCAACGCAACGAAACGCTGTTTACGACCTAATTACTGACAAAACATCGTCAACTAAGCTATATCAGGAAATTATGGACAGAATTCAAGATCACGACGTATACAATGCAATGATCCCCTAAAAATAGATAATGTTTTGTAACTTTGGCACACTGCCAAAGCGACAGCTAAATAGTCCTGGACCGAAGCTGTCGTTAAATGAGTTTACTTAGTTTACAAGTCTAAGATGGAGACATTGGTTTCTGATGAGTCGAAGTTTCAAATTATATCAGACCCCTGGGTAAAAACGATCATTCAAATTGAAGATAAAATGAACGATTTTTGCGAAAATTGAAAAATATTAAGGTTTTGTCGAGTGAGGTTTATTCTAAGCTCTACGTGTCTGGTTCTTCTCCGGGAATTTTGTATGGTCTACCAAAGATACACAAACCTGATTTTGTTTCTAAATTCCAGTTTCGGCCAATCTTTGCTGCGTGTAATACTCCTAGTTTCAATTAAGGAAAGTTTTTAGTCCCTGTATTGAATCCTCTAACGAAAATAACTATACGCTTGAAAATTCGTCACATTTTGTGAAAGACATTACTTCTATTTAAAACTCTAATAAAAACGTTATGGCCTCATTTGACGTGGAAAATTTATTCACTAATATACCATTGGCTGAAACCATCAATATTATTCTAAATGCCTTGTTTCAAAAGTCTAGTGATGTAATTTTAGGACTAGGTAAAAATTACTTTAAGACTCTGCTGGAACTGTCTGTAATGAATTCGATTTTAACTTTTGCCATAAAACTGTACAAGCAGGTAGAGGGATTGGGTATGGGACTCCCCTTGGGACCAATGTTTGCAAACACCTTTATGTGCTACTGGGAGGAGATATGGCTCAGAGATTGCCCTTTGCATTCTAAACCTCACTTTTATCGACGGTATGTAGATGACACTTTTCTTTTATTCCGTGACCCTAGCCATGTTCCTTTATTTCTTGACCACTTGAATTCTAAACATCCCGCTATTAAATTTACCAGTGAAGTGGAGAGATGTAATAGTTTGCCTTTTTTTTGGATTCTAAGATCACTAAAATGGGTGATTGTTTCAAGTCATCAGTTTATCGTAAAGAAACATTTACTGGTCTGGGCTCGAGTTTTTTCAGCTTCTGTAGGTACAAATTCAAAATTAATGTAATAAAAAATTTATTACACCGCGCATACAATATCTGTTCAAATTTTAATGACCTGCATGTCGAATTTACTAAGTTGCAGTCTTTCTTCTCAAATAATGGTTATCGCTCGGCTATTGTAAACAGTCATGTCAAAAGATTTTTAGACAAGAAATATTTAGATTCTATTTCCACCACTGATTCACTACAGCGTCTCTATTGCGTTTTTCCTTACTTGGGTTTCTTTTCTGATAAAATGTCACGAGAACTGGAGGTGATTTTCAAACGCTGTTTTTCGGCAGCACATCTTCGCCTTATATTTGTTAATTCTCATAAAATTGGTTCGTTTTTTCGTTATAAAGATGTTCTAACTAAGCGAATGCGGGCGTCCGTTGTGTACAAGCTTAGTTGTGTACTATGTACATCGGGTTATGTCGGAATGACGACATTGCCATTTTACGTGCGGATTGCCCAACATCGTGGTGTAAGCTTTAGAACGGGGAATCGACTTACGCAGCCCGGTCATTCTTCTGTCCGCCTTCATGCGGAGCAGTGCAGTTTGTGACAAGGATTAGTGGATCCTGAGTAGTTTAGTAGACAAGTCTGGTACACAGGCGCTGAACTTTTTGTGTGAATATTGTGAGAATTTGTGGAGGGAATTGTAGGCCGTCACAAAGGCCCCGACGCTGTCGGCCCTCATCTTCAAGTTCAAGTGCCCGTGTGTCTGAAGATGATTTCGAAATTTTATGTTCTGCTTCTAATGATTTGGATTTGAGAATTTTAGAATCATTGTACATAGCTAAAGACAAACCGGTTCTTAATAATGCCACCAGTTCATTCCCTTTGCAAATTTATATTTAGTTCATTTACTTGTAGGATAGAAAAAATTTAATATAACGTTGCATTTTTAACCGTTTTCATTGTAAATTTCAGATCTGACTTACTGATGATGGAGCTGGACTCCGAAACGTTCAAGAAAAATAGGACTACTAGTTTTTTAGTTTCTTCACATATATAGATTAGGTGTGTAAAGAAAGAAATAAAATTAAAATGATTTCACTACGTGCTGTGTTCTTCGTTTTCAAGTTCCCAATTTTTGTTCTTTCATAAGCCTACTGAAATACGAAATGGCTTTGCGCATATCGGCTTCAATTCTGGAATACTTTCGTGGCAACAAGTCAACGAGGAACTATGAATATGATAGACGAGTCATGTTGAGATCAATGGCAGGAGACAATCTTCGGGCGCGTTTTATCAGCCATCATTGGACGAAATACAACTGCTTCACTATCAGCATTGTGTTTACCAAGTAGCCTGCAGTTATCTGGGGTTGTAGCTGTGCTCACTTCTAAAGGGGCTTTCACACGGTCAGTTTTTCTGTCAGTCACACTCACACTCAAGGACTGTGGTCAAAACACTCGCGTTCACACGTACGTTCTCGTGACTGAAGTGCCGCGCCGCTAGCAGGCTCGGCGGTAGTTTACACTGTGTTGTCCGGATGGGTTCGCTGTGTCCAAAGCAAGCTTATTCATCGGCTTTGCGGTCAAAAAGGGAAATAAACTTCGCAAATAGATATTGAGTTAATGAATGGCTATCTAATCATCCACAAAATGGGAGTTATTACCGGATTTGCAGGGAGTGAAGGCTAAATGACCAGATTTCGTTCACTAAATATTTGCGCATTTCTTTTTCTTGTCGCAGCATTCGTAAAATTTGGTTACACTAAATCTAACAAATACTACAACTACTACAAATATAATAATCTACTTTATAAAAATTTCAAGTCCAGGGAATATTTTTCGCCCGTTGTATACAGTTTTGCATGTACCAGCGTGTTATAGTACAGCTCGTAAATTGAATGTTTTTCTTTCAGAATTATATTCATTTTTTTCCTAGCAACACTGTGACTAGGAGATATAAATAACTACTGAAATCTTGCGCACATTTGTTAGAACTGTGTGACAGAATGCACGCGTAAATCTGGTATCCGCAAGTAAATATTATAAAATATAATAAGCCTCTCAAATTACTGCGCGGTAATCTCTAATAATCTATGTGAATATGGCAGCAGTACGGGTAATCTAATAAACGTTTAGATTTATTTCACGAAACATCTGCATGCTGAAACTAAATGTTGAGGAGAATTCATGAAAAAGTTTTTTATTTTATTTTGAAAATGCAGGATGAAGTGTTGAAATTGCACTTGCTACTAAATATTGAATTTTTTCACTCTAATTAACAAAAATAAAGTACCTCTGCTGCGCAGTATTTCTTGAGTGAATATTAAATAAGATTGGTTTTCCTTTGAAAATGGCGCTGACACTGTAACAGAAAGAATGCACAATGAAATGCTTGTAACAAAATAAACTCATGTTTCCCGCATCACTATGAATACTGAAAAAATTACGCACCTTTGAATAGGTGCTACCCCATCCAAAATGATATATTTCTTGGAAGCAAATGCTCTAAATTCTTTCCTAAACTGGGTTCGAAGCGTTTTTAATTTTTTTCTTCTAGCTATTTTCATGTAAACTAATATTGTGTTGCTTTATTGCTTCAATAACATATTTGAGCGACTTACTTCTTACATCTCTACTCTTGTATTCATTGCTTTGCACTTTCCACAAAGCAGGCTGCTCATGAAAAAAGCTAATTTATTATTGAGACCAGGCGGAGACCATTTGATACGTAGGGTCATCGACAGACATCCTCACTAGACGCCGGGAGGGCAGACACTGACACGCAAACAGGAGCAAAGCGACAGTCAAGCCAAGCCGTTAATGAGTGCCGAATAGAAAGCGAAGAGAGCACGCATGCCCAAATATGATGTTGCGGAGCCGTGAGTGTGACTGAAGGAAAAACTGATCGTGTGAAAGCCCCTAAAGACCCAGAAGTTACGGAAAGTGCAAGGTTTGGAGCTGGTGGGTTTAGTCCTGTTCCCATGTCGTTTCAGCGCCACTGTCGCTCATTACAGTAGCCAGCGCTCGGTGCTGTTCACTTATTGTAAAACGTCGTTTTCATGTTTTTTCACTTTTTGATCTCTTCAAGATATCTAAACTGTCCATTCTTTCCAGCTGTATGGTTATGAATGTCGACCCTGAAACTTCAAATCGGTGAATTTTAGCAGAATTTTTTCGTGGATCACGGTGATGGTTCAAAAACTGGCTAATCTTGAAAATAATGATTCTATTTATTCGGCGTTTGTCCCGTGAATAATCGTTCACTTCTGTGCAGCAAACAGAATAAGTGAGCTAAGAGCATCACGCTCGCATTTTTACCGCAACTTTTATGTGATACTTTTTAGAGTTATAGTTGTTGCCTACATGTGATTTTGTGTATTGTATTGAAACAAGTCTTTAGAAAGAATGGTTTAGTATTGCCCACATTATGTAAAAATTGTATGTGGGAGTTGCTTTTGCCTTCTTAGATTTACCATCCATCAGTTTGAAAGCATCATGGAAAATAGCGTAATGTGCGCTCTATTTTGTAGGTGTACCACAGGAAGGAGAAGGGGCTCAGCAAATTCCGGGACGAAGGCTTCGAGGACCACCAACCATTTCCGACACTTGAGCAGTCGCTGAAGACAGTGCCGGACTCGTGCGGCTTCAATGTTGAGATCAAGTGGACGATGCAGCTTGCCTGTGGCACCTACGAGCTTCTGCACCCTTTCGAGCTCAATAGATTCCTTGACCTCATTCTCAAGGTACGTCGTATGCTAGGTCAGCGCTGTCATTGACCAGCGTTCATGCAGATTCATTATGTACGGTACAATGCATTTAGATAATGGTGGTTATGAACTTCTGTTGGCGTTCTTGGTTTTTGTTTTTAACCGAGAATCGAATTATTTTACCTTGAGATGAGCGGTCGTCCTAAATATGAGTTGTTTTTTAAAATGTTTTTTAATGAAAAAATGTACAGTCTTTTGAATAACATGGTATAAAAACCACCTTAAGTGTTATTAGTATCGGATGGAGCAACCAATACTTTGATCATTATGTTGTAATTTTGTAAGAATGCAGTGAGGAGATAGTTGTAAATTGTACGGATATTATATTAAATCACCTATTCTTTTCTATGATGCCACCAAAGAAGTGATATCAAAATTCTACTATGGATAGATGTAGCATCTTGTTAGCATGGATTCTGATATCAAGAAACCTCGGCAGAGTTTGTGAAAGTTAGTTTATTTTTCAGGTAGTTTTACTCGGTAGAGTTTGAGGATGACATTTTAGTTTTCAAGTAGTATTACTCGGTAGAGTTTGAAAACTTTTTTTATTTTTTTGGTTGCTTTACTCAGTTGATTTAGGTAATTTTACTCAGTAGGGTTTGAGAACGTAATTTTATTTTTCAGGTAGTTTTGGAGCACGGAGGCCGCCGGAAGATTGTGTTCTCGAGTTTCCACCCTGACATTTGCTCGATGCTGCGCCTGAAGCAGAACCGCTACCCCGTCCTGTTCTTGACACAAGGGGTCTCCGAGATATGGCCCGCTTATGACGACTACAGGTGTCAGAACATCAGACAGGCCGTCCTGTATGCCACCTCTGCTGAAATACTCGTGAGTCTCGTCTTGCGTTCTGCGTTGGGTGCACGGCAGGTTGCCATTCAGATCCTATTCTGGCCGTTCTTTAATTTACGCTCACAGGGGGAAAATGTGTGGTCCTGAGATGAGAGTAAGGTAGGCCTTCTTTTTGTTGAAAAACAATGTTTTTTGTTTTGTTAAAAACCATCTTCTTTCGGTTCGCTGCTGTCCTGTTTTACAGCACCTCTGACTTTCTTCTTAGCTTTTTTTGTGTTTCATAACCTTTCTTCTTTTGTTTCTATGCGCATGGGAAAGGGGAACACCCTTTGTGCATAGATTCCGCATTCCCTTACTCCGTACGAAATAGTGCCTTCATCCTTCCTCTCTTTGAACATCTTTATTGTGGTTAGGGAGGCTAAAACTAATCTAAAGTCAATCTGGCCATTCTCTTGATCATCTTGCTGTCCGTCCAAATGAGGCTGAAACTTGCTTTAGGATCTGAACTTCTAACGCCTCAGTGAATCCAGGTCACCAGATTATCTCTTTGTGCTATGATTTTCAAATTTAGCCAAATTTGGCTGAAGAAAAGCCCAAATTTGGGAATTTCATCGAGAGATAAAAACTACTTTGGTTACCCTGGAGTGCCTGCTTTTGGCCATTTTAACTGCTGTCGTTTCTGAGCAATACAGGAGATCGTGTGAAGGGTGTACAATTTTTTTTAAAAATGTTGTTACTTTAAAATTTTCAATTTTCCCCTCGGATGCATACGTGGAGCTGTTGCTTGTTTCACTTCTGGGCCAAATTTCTACTATGAAGTGCTCCACAAATTCCTACTTCTTCCTCACGCTTGTTTGTGTCCTCGGGATAAAAATAATTTTATTTCAGGGCATCAACCTGCACTCGGAGGAACTGCTGCTTGTTTCACTTCTGGCCCCAATTTCTATCATGAAACATTCCACAAATTCACACTTGTTCCTCTTACTTGTTTGTGTGGTGTGGATAAAAATGAGTTCATTTCAGGGCATCAACCTGCACACGGAAGAGCTGCTGCGCGACCCCTCTCAGATGGACCTCGCACTCAAGAACAACCTGATCGTCTTCTGCTGGGGGGAACACAACAACGACCGCAGCACCATCGCCTACCTCAAGAGTCTCGGCATGCACGGCATCATTTATGACAAGTGGGTGTCCTTAGCCCGACCTTCGGTGACAACACGACTCTTAACACTTTGACTGCGATACGACCCATTGGTGGGTCGTTTGAAAAAGTTTTAACAATCTTTTAAAATTAATGCTATTTAATGGGCCCAGTTAATGTTTGGTATTTATAAAATTTCTAACAACTTTGGAATTTGAATTTGAATTGAATACTGAACTTCATTTTAACCCATTGCAGTCAACGTGTTAAAAGTGGCGAATTTTTTAATGTGACAACATTTACCTCCGACCCTCCGCTTGCTGTTTGGTAGGCTGTGAGAAAATGCTTCAGTTTTATGCTTTTCATATGAGCGTCAACTTCACATTGTAATGTTCTTAGACTAATAAATGCTTACCCGAATATTGAATTTGGTTTCTCTAATTACGGAGTTTAGTCTGAGTTAGTAGTACGGCGTTCTGATTGTTAATCTTTGTAGATGAATTTTTTACGTTCTTCATTTAACCATAAGCAATCTTCTGCGAGTGTTTTAACCTGTGGTCAACTGAACGTCAATCACAAAAACTTTTACTCTATTTGGCCTAAATACTCGTAGTGTACGGAATCATAAGCCAAATTTTCTTGCTTCTTGCTTACGTATCCGCGTGTATTTTTGTGGCAAGCTCTTATATCTTGAACGTGTCACCGATTTTACACTGAATAACCTTTTAATCTTGAGTGATTTCTAAGGAATGATACATAATGAGAAACAATAAAACAACGCATCTCGGCCTTTGATCAATTTTTATCAAAACTTCAGACTTATTCGACTCTCACAAACATTGGATTGTAGATAAAGCTTCTTTCTCCTAATGTTAACTAACCATGTTCTTGATTATGGTTGTTAGGGTAACTATTCTCTATCACTGTAGTCCATAAAGAGATTGACTTCAATTCATAACTCGGCGATTTTTGTGCGTGCATGTGCGCTTAATTCACATGTCGCAAAGTAGCTTTCGGAGATCCAGAAGGCGATTGTTCCATGTTAACGAAAATTAGTTCATTTTACCTCACGTTATTCCAAAGGATGGCTAGAAGCGTTAATGAAAATTTGAAGAGATTGATGCTCGAGATGTTGATTTTGTATTGATGCCAAAATCAACAAAATTTTAATGAAATGCAGCTACCTACAGTACACTCAATTCAAAGCTCTACCAGTCTTACTTTTTGTTCTGCTTAGTAGTGTGAAGTGAATCAAATATTATACTGAAGTCTTATCAAATTCAAAAGGCTCGGCACTGAATTTTCTGAAAAAATAAGGACTTGAGTAATCATCTCTGTGCTAGGAACTCCATCTGAGAATGAGTGCAAAATTGGGTTCCGTTTACGTAAATACTCTCTGAAAATTGAACTGTTAATTAATATGTACATAGTTTTGGGAAATTCACAGAAGAAACAGGTCGCAAAACCAGTTGCAAAATTTTTGTTCAAAACCAGTGAGTCAAGTTTCAATGTTTCTAGATATTTCTCTATCACCTTCATAATTAACTGCATAGACCCTTGCCCCATTTTACGCCATGCGTATTCCTTCTATCACTTCAGCACTCGAGTAAACTATTGCTTCCCTTTAGACTTAGAATCTGAAGCGCTAGCAACCATCTTGCAAACTACTACTATTGCTTCCCTTTCATTTTCAGAATTGACGTCTATAACAACAAGGAAGAGAAAAAGAGCATTTTCCTTTGCGAGGAACACACCGGCATAGGCAACCACACATCACTTGCTGCAAGCAAATCTTCCACTGACGAGCCATCCCTTGTGTCCAAGTGCGAAAAATCCGCTTGTTCAGCGCCAGGCCCGAGCTGTCGCAATGGCGCTTCGGAAACTGCTTCCGTCGCAGGGGAAACGTGAAGGGAATTCAGTCTTCCAGCGATGAATTGTCTCATTGCATGGGTTCCTTTTGGGTAGGGGATAGTCTCTTGTTGTGGGCTCAACCTCAGTATGTAAATTTGTTTTATTCGTTAAACTTTTACTGCCGAACGAGATAAGTTAAAGGTAAGGCTAATTTTACTGGTTGGGAAAAATGGGGGCAGTATAGGAAGGCCGTTACTTACAATTGCATGTTAATTTTCACTGAACAATATTTTTTATGATGGAGTCTTGGAATCCTGTCTGGTCTTGACCTACATGCCTTTCTCTACGTAGCAAGAAATCAGACGTGCTTTAAGAAAGCAGCATTCACATTATATTGTAACTCTAATGACGTTGCGTAATGTAAATTGTACGCGAGTTTTTGGGTCATTAACATTATATGTACCACGTCAAACTCTCCAGTATCATCTTAATTAACTTTCACCAACTATCAAACTAATGTATATATATACCTGAACTTCAAGAAACGGTATCATTTTAACTTATTGAACGAATGAAAGTGAAGATTCACTCTTCAAGTCTCAATATTTAAAGAAATATATCATGTAGCTAATGCTAAGGAATTCAATTATTGATCTTGTAGCTTCTGTCTCAAATTATTATTGAGTAGTATCAGTTGCGAGACTCCGGTTATCCCTGTTAACATTCATAGTCGGTAGGTCTTGCTCCGTTATTTTCTCAATGTGAATGTGCATAGAGGTGATAACCATTAATGCGAGTGAAAAAATTGTGCGCACTTGAACTCAGTTAGGGTACATATATTTGACGTTGCGCAAGTTACTGCAAATACCTCTTTGTTCAAATATCACAGGCTTGCATCATGTGGTGGGTTTGTTGAATTATCGCCAGGAGGGTTATTTTTGATTCGAGAGTATTTATGAGCCGATGGATTGAATACGTAGTTAATTTTCCCTTCAGCCCCAATACTTCACTGCTCGATTTAGAAGTTCAAATTTGTATTTATTTACTATACAAATTTAAATGGCTCACTTACTTAGCTGATTTATTGTAGATCGCACTGTCCTAATGACAACTCTCGAGACTTGACTGCTCTGAATGCAGTAGCGCCGAGTTGGATGGGTGTTCTGTGGTGCATCAACTCTTATCTCAACTCAGGTATTGCATTTACTACTGTTGGTTGGAGGAGGTTTAGCGCTTCCTTCCTTTAAATGAACTATGTCATTGATGGATACCGTTCAACTAAATTATTGGAGTGAACATAAACAGTTTATTAAGTAGGCTACTTCAAATGAAAGAAAGTTATACGTAACATCTTGGAAGCCGCGAAGAGGAGGGTGCCCTGATGAAGTTTCTTCCTGTTCTGTGTGTTGGACAGAATTGCTAGATTAGTTTTGTGGTCAAACTTTTCGAATTTGGTTGCGAGAGGCTAAACTTGGGACCCTTATCCGAGAGATTATACGTTTGTCGCAGGCTAGATTAAATTTTTCAATTAATGTGTTGATAGTACTCATCTAGTTAGAGTACAAAGGCGCAGCAGCTATCCTGTCTGTGTTGAATGCCTAGCTGGCGCGAAATTTCGCTTATTACTTGTGGAATGCAATCTTTTTACTTAGGGCAAAACGTACCCTCGAGTAATCTAACTTTCATTGCGAAGTGATTTTTTTGGTTAATGTGCCTGCTTTGCCGTGTGTTATGCACCCAGCGAGTGTTCCTCTCATAACAGTATTTCATCGTATATTTCTGGTATTCATGTTACAAGAGGTATTTGAATTTTACGATGAAGTGATGTTTACTCTGTATTCCTATTTCATTTAGAGTTCTTCTTCCGCGTTGATTACATGATCACCTCTATTTGTTACGATAGTTATTGCATAGATGTTAACGGTTAATCTTAGAGGCCTTAGGTGAGCTTCTTCGTTCATGCATTACGCTCTATCGGAGATGCAAAGTATCTTTGCTCGAAGAAATGCGATGACATGTGTTGAATGTTTGTATGAAACCCTGGAAGAGAACGTTGTTCATTGTTCTGCTATTTTGTTTTGCTTTCATTTCTTCAATCGTATTTTTCTTTGATGTAATTTCTGAGAGCCATGTTTTCCTCCTATTTTTCTTGAAATCTTACTGTCGTGTGTGTGTGTGTGTATACATACATATAAATATATTTATGCATATGTGCTTATTTTTTTGCTGTAATTTTTTTCAATTCAAGTGTAGACTGAATGCATCTCTTCGGACTTGAATTAGTACGGTTACTTTAATGTCTTCGCTTTTAACGCGTTGAAAAGTTGAGCAACTGAATTAAATAGTTTAGAACTGAATGACCTTAGAGGAAGTGCGTTAATTCTCTTTCCTAGACCCTTATTCCGCTCACTATGCATACCTAAAATTAATCTTGGATTTTTTTTGGACCGATGGATACTTCAGTATTAAAGGTCAACAACACTTCACTTTACAACACTTCACTTCACTTCACTGGGGACGATCGATTAAGTTCAAGTTCGCCTAGCAGAACTCATGCTGAAACCCGCAGTCGGCGCAAATCTGCAGGTGTGAAACTCGTCCAGAATCTTGGTAATTATGAATGTTTGAACTCAAGAAATGTCTTGCCCTACTCTTGTACTCGCTAAGTTTTAAGAGTGCTACTTCCGTTACCAACTGGCATTAATTTGACCTGGTGAATTTTTTCAGGCCCGTTCACCTTGACTTTATCGTGGTTCACAGTGTTCCCATGTTCAATGCGATCATCTGAGTGTATCACTGCTAGTTGCTCCTCAGTGAAATTTTACTGCGCTTTTATTCAATCTTTTAAAATTAGATGTTTCATTTTGCTATGGGATGGCTATTGGAGGATCTTGCGGACTGTATTTGCGAAGTAACATTTGATGCTGTGTTACCTCATAGAGAGTTTAGGGTAGGCTTAGATTAGTCAAGTTCATCTTCTGTGCTTAGAGGACTCGAGAAATACACAGTTATGTTTAGTTACCTCACTTATTGAAAAGCATTTGTGCCCCACCTCGTTTCTTTCAGTTTTCATACCTTCTTCACCATCTCTTCTGTGACTTTTTGTCTTCCTTCCCAACTTGCTGTTTCGATGTGCAGGGTCCCCTGTGTGTAACACACCTTGTGCATAAACTCAGCGTTTTCTGCAGTCCAAACTAAATGGTCCGGTTTATTCTTTCTCTAATGATCGTTTTGATTGTGGCTAGGGAGTCCTTAACTTATATAATAATAATTATATGTTGTGTTATAAAGAACCACGTTAGGTCCCCTGATCCTTTTCCGGTATTTGTTTTACCTTGTACTGACGTGACATGATAAAATGCTAGACCAATGGTATCCTTCCTGACGTCGGGCTCGTGGCAGTCAGTAAAAAAGGGTTGAGTGCATTAGAGGGAATCAGCTGCGACACGGGTGCATGTGTGTGCACTGCAAATACGAGTGTGTGCGTCGGCTGGGGTTAGTTTAATGATTCAACCTAGCGGTGCGAGTATACTGCCATTGGAAACTTGTGTGTAGAGCTTGCAAAATTGCGCTGCTTGTTCTGCAAGAGCTAGTTCTGTGTGACGTACGGGTAAGGATGATTAACATGACCTTAATTTATTTCTGCTCTTAATGCTTTTGGAACTATAGTCATAAGCTGGTGTGGCTAGTTTAGACCTTAGTATTTATTATACGGGGAGCATTCAAACTTCCAATAAGAGTTTCTTTCCATAACACTCTAAGCATAATTATGGTTAGATTTATTTTTATCGTAGAATTTAGTAGGCACAACTGTATTTTTATAGAACTGTGTTCAATTCGATCATTTTAGCGTGTCCTCTGCCTATTGACAAATCGTGAACTAAACGGGATACTTGAGAACTGGTGAGAATCAAAATTGGCACATGTGTGGGAGTGGTAAAATATCTCTGAAATTTATTCGCAAATTTTGTATAATTCATACGTGATTCTTCTTAGGGGTTAAAATTGTTAAATTCTAGTAATTGTTATGCTAGGTACCAAGCGCGGTGCAGTCACAAGGCGCCAGTGGGCTTTCTTTTTCATCGACTTGATTAACCCGAGCCTTGAGCGTGTTATTTAGTTGGCATGGTCATTGTTAACCGAGTTTTCTTGAGTAGGCGAGAAATTATTTATTCATTTTGAGAGCCAATTCCCTGGAAAATATGCATGACCATCAGTGGGTCTTGGACATTTAGCATCCATTTTATGAGGTGGGTATGCTATAATATTTTTGCTCTCGTCTGAGTATTTGGGGCTTATGGATGAGTTCTTGGCTCTTCAACTAAGCAAGCATATTAGCAGCATTTTACATGTCCGTCGCAGGTTTGGTTGTAAAGCCTCAATTTTGTTTTTCCATTTTTCTATCTCTCGATCGGATAAGTTGGCGCACCATTTATGGCCAGGGTGTATTGGTTTCGTTTATTCTCCAACTCTCAGCTTGGGGATACTAATGTTGTATTTACGAGAATTGGCGTTTACGTCGAGGGAAATGTGAGGTCCCGAGTTGAGAAAAAGTTAGGTATGGCTTTCATATGTTGATATAGCGTGAGCTTTGGGTTTTTTGTTACGACCATCTTTACTTGGTTCACTACAGTTTTTTTCCAGTGTTCATTACTTTTTTAATCTATTTTATTATTTCAAAAACTTCTTTCAATCATCCTGTTTTAATGCGCAGGGTTTTGCACCTTTTTTGTGGTTAGGAGAAAACTTTGACTAATAATGTAATTGTCTCTGTTATCTTCCATGTTTTCCAGAGAGACCTTGCTTTTTTCGACTAGAAAGCTAAGCTGTAAGGAATGCCGTTGTTATTTGCGCTTTTCTTGTAGCCACTACGATAATTTTGTGTCCTAATTTCTTTGTTGATATTTTTAATAGTGAATGCGACAAATGGGCCTTGAATGTATTGGTAGTGATACTCTAGATTAACAGATCAAAAGACAGCCACCGTTAGTGTTGATATCGTAATTGTGAAATGGCAAAGGAAGGCTTCATGTGCATTTTCATAGCTCAATGCGCTCGTTATTGGCATCACGATAAGCAAATATCGTATAGCCAGTCTTGCCTACAGATGTACTGCATGATATTCATCAAAGTAGAGTTTATGTAGGGATATTTCTATACAGGATAAAGGGTACCATTGGTGGCCTCTTGCGCATGTTGAGTAAACGACCATTTTCACTTCTTCATTCATGAAATAAATTTACCAATAATATGTAACCGTACTTCAGTTTACGATCTATTTTTATTTCACGCTTGGGTTCTTTATAGTTCATATCAGAGGCACTTTTAACCCGTGCTCGAAGATAAGCAGAATAACCTTCCATAGAGAAGCCCGAGCTTTGAGTTGATGTGCGACGGTTTCCGTATGAAACTTCCTGCCCTAAATGGCAAGTCAGTGCTAGCTCATATTGAGCTATGCATACAGAAGGTATCTGTTGTCAGTCGCTTCGACTAGCGAGTAGGTAGGCATTTGCGCTGTAACTCGACTGTAGTCGGTCGTGTTTTTCCCCATTCTTCTCTTAGAGTTGGCATATTTTGTAGTGTTGATATATAGACGTCATGTCACTTCCATTTAGGTTTCTGTAGTGGGTAAACTTGACACAAGCAACCTAATCGGCTAACCATTTGTCAAATTGTTATTTTTGTAACAATTAAATTTTTCAGAAATTACCAAACTGTTCGTGATAGGAGCAAAGCCTAACGAATGGAAAAACATGTTGATGAATTTTTGCGTTTAACGAGTGTTAGGGATTAAAAGTTTGGGAAAATATTCCAACTCAAATCCAAGCGCAATGATGGAGTTATCGTCTTCGGCGTCAGCAAACCATCGCCACTTACAGTTTCTTAAAGTGAGAGCGACTGCTATTGAGCAACTAACTTCGGAGCGTTGCCTCTTCAGTGCTACTTCTATCTACCGGAGCAGTATCAGCTGAGTTTGTGCTGGTAGACGTTGGGACTCGACTAGATGGCTAAGTATCCGACGATGTTTTTGTCTCCTGTCTCACTTAGCTTTCACTGTCTCTTTTGTGAAGAATGCCTTTGTGCACTACAACGCACCTCGTACGCGAACGTTCATAGTTCTCTCCTTCAATTAGAATTTTTAATTTTATGACATTTACAGGTGTGTGCGGTTTTAATGCTTCCTGTGCGACTAAGGGATAAAACCTCGAGTTTCTAAGTATGTGTATTTCTGAATTAATTTTAATATTTCAAATGCATTAATGACTCAATTGTGAGGCCAGGGTGCCATGTAAGCTATTCTCTTTTGACGTACTTTCATAATTCTATTCAAGTATAACGGTTAATTCTATAGAAGTATGAAAATGGCAATCTTGCGTCAAGGGAATATTTATATGAAGAATACGCAATTCCCTTTCAAAGCACCTGGACATTTACGAAATTCATTGTGTAAACGGATTCAAAGATGTAGGATATATTCTTTGAAGGCGGCGTCTCTGATGCCTCAGTGGAGTCGTTCCTTTGAATTTACGTTTTGCGGTGCAACACTATTTTGAAGTGATTAGATGGTCGTCAAAATGATTTTCATTATTTTAGTTTACCATTATTTAGACGTTTGCATGTGTCATAGAATATACTCTTCCCTTTTTGAAGCAGTTCTGATAAGTCCCCTCAAGGAAATACGACTATTGCATGTATAGGAATTAGTGCTCCCAGAGGAATATGAGGTCATTAAAGGTTATCAGATTTGCCTTCCTTTTGTTGAAATACAATTATAATTTTTTTGTTACCGACTATCTTTTATCGGTTCACTGCTGTCCAGTTTTCAGCACTTTTATCTTGTTTCATGAACATCTTTCTCAACTTACTGTTTCTATGTATCTTTTGCAAAGATTACGCATTCCCCTAACTCCATACTGAATGGGACTTTCCTCATTTTGGAACGCCTTTGCTGCGGTTTGGGAGACACAAACTAATATCTAATTTAATCTCCATAAGTATATACTGTAAAGGTTAATGTAAGTTAAATAACGAGATAAGATATTGTTCCCGAATTACAACCGACGATTTATCAAATTTCCCACCAAAAATTTAATGATAGAAGGCGGCAAATTTTTGTGCCAAAACTAACAATTTATTTTTTATTTTTGTCACATTATTTACAGGTACGCGCCATTATAGACCTAAATTTGTTACGCAGGTCTAAATATCTTAATGCTGAAACCAATCAATAGTAAGATCAGAGTGCTGACTGTATGAGAAATTATTATGAGCGTGATAATGCGGAGTTCTCTCACATATCAATAATTTATCTCTTAGCAGTGTACAATGACTTCTTTTCATCCGAGTTGTGAAGCGGCCTCAAAGCCTTCGAAAAAATTAATAATAAAATAAACTCGTTGCCGTGCAGAAATATGCATAGCCACAGCGGCCGCATCTTGCTAATCATTTGATTGGTTTAATATTAACGATGGGCTTCCTCGTACGTGTTCGCTGGCATGTACTCAAATACTTGATCGTTTTTTATTGAATATTCATTTTTCGTAGAAAAACACAGAATGAAGTTTTAAATACAGGGTACTTTTGTTTCTATTTCATTTATCATGTTCTATTGACGCACTTTTAAGTTTGTTCGTAACAGTATTCGCCTTCGAGTGAACTTGGTTGTAACTTGAAACTTCATTGAAACTAGAAGTTTTTCTTCAATAAATTTTCGGTTTCATATAATCTCCTATTTTCTTGCATCCTGTATCTTGTGCGAGGCTTTCGTCGAGACATCAAAGCGAACAATTCATTTAAATACTGTGGTGACTCTACACACTTCGGTACCAGTACCAAACCTTTGACTTTATCACAATCCACTTAGCACTCACTCTCGTTGAAAACATGGCAACGGATATCGCGCAGTGATGATTTAGATATCAAGCACAGAATGTGCATGATACATGGAATACATTCGCTAAACTTCATTTTTCTCTACTGCTTTTCAATAATCGATTCATATATTACAGCGCTATTGCTTCATACAGTAAAATTGACAAGTATCTATCCATCTTAATACCTCAGCCAAGAGTGTAAGAGGAGATGGAGGGGCTAATACTCGACCATTCGATCAACCATTACCGCCAGTTTCCACCAAAGCGTTTACCAAAAACATCACACGAGGCAGTGATGTTTTGTCTGATGAAAGCTTCTAAAACGATTTGATAAAAATAGAACTATCATCGAAGGAGGGACGAACTCATTGAGATGCACACAAAAGTAAATTGCTGTCACAGACACGTAATTGTTGTACAGAGAACAATAAGTCATTTCTTAATCACTCAATTTGACCAAGAATAAAATTACTGTAAAGTGAAAGCTTATGGGAACTTTTAGAAAAATAGTGCAACTGTAAACATACTAAATTAACACTTAATACAATTCCGTATAATATAACAACTCCTAGAAAGAATCACGTCTTTTATGAGCGGTCTTCAATTTGCTATATAACATAACCGAGCGTGAGCTTCAGTCTGCACTGATTAAAAATAATGTCCAGCCTCTGCAGTGCGAGGGCAGCGACTTTCTTGAAGAACAGGCTCTAATTACAGCAATGATGTAATAATTGCAGCTCCAAATTCCAGCGTGTCGATAGAGATAACTGAGAAAGATGGGACTTATGTTGCTTAGTCACAAAATAACACACGTCGTGAATTCGCTCACTTTTGATGAGTGACAAAACTGCGGTTCGTCGTCTCATACTATCTACATAATCCCCTAAAATCCTTATGAAGCCAAATAGGCCATTCCACTCGTTTGTTTACACTGCCACGAGGTTTTTGCTCCTTTAAACAACGCCATTTGACCAATGCTATCTTGAAACAATTCCAAATACACAAGCAAATGAGAAGCTAATATACACAATACAAAATAATTGAGAAACCGTAACTGATATCGCTTTACATATATCGCGTATTTGCTCCAGCTGCCATGTAGTAAAAAATTATTTCCAGGACTTAACCACCACTTCAGGCCAAAGAAAGTAATCAATTAAGCGAGACTAGAGTGCGACCAAGATGATAAGATGCAGCAATTTCCCCCTACAATCCTGGTCTCGGAGAGCACAACCAACAAACACAGCAGACGCGCGAGGCAGCGTGAGCACAGCAGCAGCGTAAAGAAACTCGTGCTCGCGACGGGCGTAAATTCAAAGGGATGCCTTACAGCACCAACCATGAGAGGATTGATTATAAATTAGTTTTAGCCTCCCTTCACCAAATCGAAGATGTTCAAAGAGAGAAACGATGACGGCACCATTTGGTATAGAGGGAACGTGGTGGAATCTAAGCACAAAGGGTGTTCCCGCAAAGGGTCCCATGCTCATAGAAACGGTAAGATAAGAAGGAAGGCTTTGAAACAAAATAAAAGTTGAAGAAGAAAGTCAGAGGTGCTGAAAAACAGAACAGCAGTGAACCGAAAAAAGATGGTCCTTAACAAAACAAACAAAAAATGTTTTATTTCAACAAAAAGAAGGCTTACCAAACTCTCCGCTCAGGATCACACATTTTCTCCCTGGAAACCCTGAGAGGAGCATTACGGTAGAAGAGGAAGGCATTGCATTCCGACGTGACCATTTGCAATGGCAAATGGTCACGAGTCCTCAACTATAGAACAGCATAACTCAATACTAATGTCGCTTAGAAACACAGCCAACTGGATTACTCCCTGGTACCACACGGATCGCACTGAGAGGTATTCGAGCAAACACACTAACCTAGTAAAACACCAAATGAACTCCACAATATCCAGAGCACGAACATAAAACGTGCTCATTCGATGTGCAACATATATATTACAATTCTAAAACGTACATGAAATTGTTAGGGAGTATTTCTTCTCCTAACACAGCATGTTACGGAGTAATTTTTAAACTGAAATGCATAAGCCGTAAAATGAGTCAACAGAGAACTAAATGCGAAATACGACCCATTTTTCTGTGCGGATTTGCAAGAAGTAAACACAATATTATGAACTATGAACTAAAAAGGACGGTTGTACAATTCGAAAGTAGAATGCCACTGTCACCTTGCATTTCTGATCGATTCAGTCAGATCAATGTAGCATTCGCAGGCAGCACTTGAACTAAACAAACCCTTATGATAAGATAAAAGCAGAAAACACATTTTAAGCCAAGGTATTTCATCCAAAAGAATTCTACAGCATCACGTCTATGTACGAAAGGAAGTGATAGCATTTGAACGCAAAAAAATATTAGACGATGAGAAATCTGTAAGTGCGTGTCATCACACATGATTTGCTGCGCAGAAACAACATCTTCGGAGCGCTTTTGTTGCTTTACAATAGAATATGAACAGTCGATTTCCTTTTTCGGGAAAAATAACGACACTTAGGCTTATTTTAACCAAACCCAGACTAGAATTGCCAGAGTTTCTTTACAATGGACGGTGATTTTATGTGCTTTTTATTTACTAATTAGATTGCAGCCAAGTTTGAAGATATTTTGAACAACGTTCACATTTCAGATCTGCTCCAAAAAGTTGAAAATAACTCTCCCGAACTGATAGGAGAACAATACCTCAAGGCTCTCAATAATGCCGCCAGACAACCCTCTAGTTGGCCGCCCCCCTAAGGAGAAACTGAGCAGCGAGAGGAAAGTGATCAGAGGGAGACACTGCGGACGGTAGAGGACCGAACTGCCGCGCCTCTGGCCCCGAGAGCAAGTCATACCGAGCCATCAGCTTCAGCCTGCCCTCCACTGCGCGCTGGTGTCTGTTGGAATACACCTGCACACCGCACAAACATGTCTTACATGATCACTATACACGAAGATGACACGGTGTATGGCAGATAACTTCTGAATATATGACATGAAATAGCTGCTTCTGAATAGAATCGTTTTTTACTACTGTAAACGGTTTTGAAACAATGTAACAAAGAACATTAAATGAACAGTAAAAAGATACAAATCACTATTTGAATGGACATTTTTTCCCCTAGTGTAACACTCGTGGTATATTGGAGTGATCATCAAACCAAGAACATGACAGACAGAAATACTCAAAATGCTCATTTCCGAAAGTGAACTTTGTTCAGGATTCGTAAAATATGAAGTTATCGATTACCAAAAAAGACAATACTACCGTCACTTAAGGGAAATGATCCCCCATTTAAGGACTCAAAATGAAATTTGAAAGTTATTTTTACTTGGTGTTCGTGAGAAAAAAAAATTACAACACCTATTCCTTGATCACTTAATTGAAAAGGGTCCTAACACGTTCTTACTGTATCCCTGCTATCATTCCAACAACTGTGCAAAGGCTGATGATTACATTAACATTTTAAAAAGGAAATGAGCCGCAGAGATGCACAACAATATCAGGGTAATTCCAATTCTCTCGGCGCTGTACTCAATGTGATGAGAAAAGAAAACCACTCAGAACATCAATGAGATTAGGGCTCGCAACACCACTAAAAAAAATTCTATAAAAGTGAAAAAAACTACAGAACATAGTCAAAGAGATGGTATGAAAAAATGGTCAACTAATGAAACGCGGGTGGCGTACTTTGAGAGAATAAATAAAGCGCGGGGAATAGCGGACGAATGAGGGTACACACCGCGTAAATTATTCGGAAAGAAGGGTCGACACATTACACACTCATTGTGTTTTATACTCATGTGTGATTTATGAGGGTCCTGTGGGCAAGAATGATCGTTTTTCATGTGAAATAGTCGTGGGTTCGAAACTTTACGATCAAATCCCGGTGCTTGAAATAGGCTCTAGCTTATCCAGGGTTACTTGTCACTGCTTCGTAACGTTAATTTTGTAACACTTGGGCAGTATAAAGGGTGTTCCAGAACAAGAGGTACAAAATTGCACACCTAGTAGAAAATGGCCAAATAAACACTTTTTCTTCTATAAAAATTTCCGAAAAAAATTCGAGTTTTTGAGATATTAGCTGTTTGTTTTAAAGGATGAAATTTAATTACACAATTACTTGCAATGTTTATTTTGAATTTACTTTACAAATATTGTTCATAATGTGTTCCACCTACATCAATGCACTTTTCAAATCTTAGCCGGAACGACTGCCGGATATTAGGAAACACTTCTGGCATTTCAGTAATCTCACAAGCAGCCACTGCAATTCTGGCCACGAGATCTTCCTCAGATTCAATGGGTGTAGCATAAACAAGGCTCTTGATGTGTCTCCAAAAAAAAAAGAAATTGAGTGAAGTTATGTCATGAGATCTAGGAGGCCATGCAACAGGACCATTTCGCCTGATCCACTCATAATAAATACCTATTGTGTAATTAAATTTCATTATTTAAAACAATATACAGCTAACATTTCAAAAACGCCAATTTTTTCGGAAAATTTCATTGAAGAAAAAGTTTATTTGGCCATTTTCTACTAGGTGTGCAATTTGCACCTCTTGTTCTGAAACACCCTGTATAATACAACGTGCGGCTCCGTGATCAACATGTAGTTTTCATATGACTGCACATCAGAGAAAGAGAGCTAACAAAGGCATCCTGGGGTAAATTGAACAAAATGTCTAATGAGTACGACTTATCTATATGAATAACAATTTAACATTATATAACCGTGCATTTTGGAGTACAGGTGCGACGAATGGAAAGAATTTTTCTTATTTTTCACAGAAAATTCCAATTGTTTTTAATTCAGTTTAAAATTTTATCAAATAATAGCAGCATACGTTTCAATGATTCAAGATTGCAGTAGTTTTCTACTAGTTTAACAACTAAGCAGTTGCTTTATCACTATTTATTGCCCATGCCAACACTCGTGGCTTCAACCCATGTCATATACACGCCCACTCGAAATCCTATCGTTGAAAGCACAAAATTCTGGTTAGTCATTTCAGTTTGTCTCGATGTAGCAACTTCAATGGTGAGAACGACACAGATTACACACCTGCGAGTAAAGTATGTAGTCCACTGTCTGCCAGTCATTGACCTGCGCAGTGACTTCAGGTACGCCACCCAGCCTGTCGAGGGAGTGTTTGAACACAGACTTGAGGTGGAAGGGATGCTGCAGGTGCCCCGTGAAGTGCTCCCTGAAACACTCTGCCACATTCAGTCCCGTCGGTTGCCGTTCAGAGTGGTAAAGGCCCAGCAAACCTAGCTCTCGCGCACGCTGGTCGTGCAAAGCTTTCGCTGAAGTCCCACACTGCCTTTCAGTTTCCCTGAGAGCAAGCACGCCAGCATGCTGGCACGATTCTGTCACGCCTAACTCAAGCGGCAGCAGAAACCCTGATAATATTCTACCGCTCGTGTTCAAAGGCGTCAAGGATTTGGAGTCAAGGCCATAATAATGAATTGAACTCTGTTTCAGGAAATTGATCACTGACTGGTATGGATAGGCGTTCATATCGCCTGTCAATATCAAAGGAATGTAAGGAGATGCATCTGGTCCGTAAGGTCGGCCAGAGTAAGCTATGCGCTCGATTTCGGTCAAGAACAGCTGCAGCTGAGCTAATTTGATGTCATGCCTTTTGGGATTGTACAGTAAATGAGTAGTTGCTATACAAATGGGAGCCTTATTATGTTTACACACGAGTGAACAAATCAAGCCAACATTGTCACGGTCCAAGAAAGTGTTTGGCTGGCAGAATTCAACAGAAGTGCTTTCAATCATTTCAAATTTACTTGACCGGAAAAATATAGCACAGCCATCATATTTGTCACCAGTTCTCTTTTTGTATGTACCTTGATATCCAAGGTGAGTGAACCAAGGTAAAAAGTACTCATGATAATGATTGCTTTGAACTTCTTGGAAGGTTAGAATATCAGCATTTATGTGTTTAATTTCATGCTGCAAGAGAGTCCATCTATAATGCCAGTCGAGATGTTCCGAGTCACAATTTGCATACAAATACATGTTGCCAGTGAGGAGCTTCTGAGCAAGCACATTATAAGACATGAGGGTGAACACGGCATCGCCGCGCCCACTTGTTCTCTGCCACTCATTGCTGAATCCTGTCGATCGCCACTGTCGCAGGTTTTCCAATTTCCTTCGAGTTGATAGAACATCGTCACTGAAATCCATGGAGTGATTAGTGATTTCATCCAAACGTACTCTCTCCAAAGGCCAGTACTCGGGGTCAACCTCGTCTAGTCCTTCGATTACATTGGACTGAAACGCTGCCCGAGTCTCCTCACTTCTGCGAGGACAATTTCGAAAGTCATTTTCAATTTTCGAGTCCGAGAAATTAGAATCTGCTCTATCAACTAAAGGTGATCCAGCTAAACGACATGTTTCATTCATCGATGACGCTATTTCAGTTTTTTGAAGTACAAATAATTCTCTTGAATTACATTCAGTTAAAACAGACTCTGACTGAGATGCAGAATGTGTGTCTAGTGAAGCAAGGTGTTCTTCATTCACAATAGTGAGGCTACTTGAAATGCACGGGCGTGAATCATTCGTGGATGTGGGTGGCAGAGTAGCAGTTAGTTTTGAAGGTCTGGCATCAGAGGGGAGTCTGGAGCGCTTGTAACTTGGAGGCAGAGGAATGTTGCTCACAGAAATGTTGTCCATGGACAACACACAAATAGAATCATCTTCAATTTTCTTTTTAGTGGCATTACCTGATGGATCTTTCTTCACTTCACGAATACATTGAATTTCTTCATCGTCTGAGAGAGTAATCAACTCAGGAGATGGGGGTTTTTTATTCCATGAGTAGTGAGTCCTCATACAACCCACAGATGAATTAGACACCAAGTTCTTAGGAGGCCTATAGCTAGGTCGACTCTGTGCGCTACTTGCAGGCGATGAAGAGGAATACTTGTGCTGTAGGGCGGTCTGCCTTGACCTGCCACTAGCTTCAGAGATGTACACTTTAGATGGCATTTTGTCAATGAAATATTCTGGTATACAGCTGTTTGTATTAGGGCTGCAGTAGTTCAAAGTTTTGGACAACAACTCAGGAGAAATTTTCTTATCTACCTCAAAATGTAAATACTTCACATTTGAAGAGGAAGTTATTTTTCTGCCCAAAAGTGCAGCATCAGGCTTAGGCAGAGCAGATGCCGGTGGAGGTGACACTGCCTTTGGTGAATCAGGGGGAGTACTGACAGGGAGTGGGGGAAGAGGTGGAGGAGGGGATGCAGGAAGTGGAGGTAAAGATGGAGGAGAGGATGCAGGAGGTGGAGGTAGAGATGGAGTAGGGATTTCAGGAAGAGGAGAATGTGTTGCAGGAGAATACATGGGATGCATTACGTTGTTTCTGGCAGCTCCTCTTGAGTATTTGGAAGCTATGGTGGTCTTGCGTTGTGTTATGGACGCTCGATCTTCACATTTCCTCTCCGTTGACATACGTGAGCAGGGAACAATGGATCCCTTGCATACATGCTCGAGCAATTTGACCTTGAGCTGATGTTCCAAACAGATAAAATTCACAAAGAAATATTTGGATTTCAGCTTAGTACCTATCATTGGCCTTTAAAACTTGCTGTCAAAAACAGAACCTTGCTCACAACTTCAATGATTCTGAAAAAAAAATTAACAGGTTTAAATAATTATTATCAATTATTAGTCAACTATTTCACAAAATCAAGCTTAACTAAACCACTAATAAATTAATATTCTCACCTATTGACATCCATTAACTTATGCTCCATTCATGCTAATATCTTCTAAATGAAGAAAATGACAGCCTTTAGGAATATAAGTTACCACTCCTGAAAACACTGGTCAACAAAGTGTTTGTCCCAAAGGAAACATCTGTATTTTACGTGTTTTTGCATGCAAAATCAGAAAATAATGTCCAATTTTTTCTATCACCCATAGCTTTTCACTGAAACGTTATGTTACATTACATATGTTGTGAGCAGGGTTGCGGAGTCGGAGGAATAAATTTGCGACTCCGACTCCACCTTTCCAGAATTTTGCGACTCCGACTCCACCTTTCCAGAATCTTGCGACTCAGACTCCACCTTTCTAAAATTTTGCGACTCCAACACCGACTCCACCTAATCACAATTTGGTGGCTCCAACTCCGCCTATTCACAATTTCTAAGATGAATATTACTGCTTGCAGGTATTGCAACCTGTACATATGGTTATTATGATCTTTATTTACAAACGACTTTTAAATTGGCAACAGAATTTTAAAAATCAAGTTTTACTAATATGTATTTACTAGTGTACATGATTCTTCAAAAATGACAGGATTAGATAGTTTTCTTTAAAAAAAGTCCAAAGATATAGTTGACAAAGAAATAGATCCACCCTAATAGTCCCCGCGATTAAAATATTTTTGTATGTGCACTGGTTAAACTCTTATCACCGATTCGGTCAATTAGCATCCTCATGAACGTCACAGACGTACACACCAAGCAAACAACAACTGTGTATTATATTTCAAATTAGTATTAGCAGAGAAGTTCTCAACAAATTTCCCATACCTTTTTTCCATGATAAGCTGCATTTTCTCAACAATAGATTCAATTTTCAATCAAAATTTTTTACTTATAAACAAAAGTGAGCAGATGTTAGGTTTTTCACATCATTTTAATGGTATTAATGATACCATCCAATCAAGCTAATTCCCATTGTATTAACACAAGGGAAATTAAATACAAGAACACACATTTATTCATAAATTGACGGAGACACCTAGTGTTTCAATATACATATATATGTAGTTTTTTTGTACGGACAAATTTCCCCCGTAGGTTGAAAACACAAAACAAATCAATTTTCACGAATGATTAAATGCCCAAAACTCCTTAGTTTTTAAGTTGGGAGGACTTAAAGAAACTTTTAAACCTAAAGCATGATACCACGTGCGCGCCAATGTTAGCGCTACTTTTTTCACTTCAAATTAATCAAAGTCAAGTTCATTTTAATCCAAGTCCAGTTTGAATAAATCCAAGTCAAGTTTGAATAAATCCAAGTCAAGTTCGAATTTATCCAAGTCAAGTTCAAATTATTCTCAGTCAAGTTCAAGTTAATCCAAGTCAAATTCTGATTAATCCAACTTTAAGTTGAGTTAAGAATTGACACAATCACTCGTTAATTAGAGCGTTTTTGCATTAAATATGTTTCTATTGGATGTGATGAGAAAGACAATCGTTCTTCCTTTTAGCAAGGAATACGTAAAACTTTCGCCTGTGTTACAATTTAAAGACAAGCTGTCGTAAAATGTGTTGAGCATCTAGCATCAGGAGGCAGAGTGCAATTCAGATATTTAGCTGAGTAAAAGATACCAGTCAAATATATAATTTAACCAGTTCACTTTGTATTGTACTACTCATTGAAATTATTTTAAATTCTGCATGAATGTTAGTATGCATCCATCCAAATGTTTATATTCAAAAGGTAATTTTATGTTACACATTGCAGTATCGGGGATGTTTCCACTCTCATTTAGAGATTTACATATTTGAAATTTCATTTTATCACATGTATGAAATCATATACATGCGAATACATAAGAGAACTATTGGACGTTATGTAGATTTTATCTTTAAGAGAAATATACAAACGTGATTCACTGAGTACTTGTGTACGATTCCGTTTGAATACAATCGATAGGAGTACATTACACAAATACATTCCTGCATAAGCAATAAAAATGTTGCCATCCCTTCAAATTAATAGGCCAAGGCAAATATATCATCTCTGTCGATAAGATAAATTGTAACTTCTTTTTACGAAAATCGTTTGAACGAGCGAAAAAGGACTTTTTGCTATATTTTTTGTGTGGATTAAATCTACATATCGTCCAATGATAATCTTATTTAGTAGCATTTTTATATAATTTGATACATGTGATAAAGTGAAATTTCACGCATATAAATCTCTATTTGAGTGTAAATAATTCCTCGATACCATTATGTATATGTGTAACATAAAATTACCTTTTGAACATAAAAATTTGGATGGATGCAAACTACCATAAATGTAGAATTTTATTAAGAACTTAAGTGAGTAGTAGAATAAGAAATTTTATAATTGACTTGTATCTTTTACGCCGCGCAAAGATCTGAATCACACTCTGATTCCTGATGCTGGATACTTAGCACATTTTACAACTTGTCTTTAAATTGCAACACCGGACACCGGTGGAAATTTTATGTATTCCTTACTGAAAAGAAAAACGAATGTCTTGCTCACTACATAAAATAAAGGCATATTTGATACAAAAAACGCTCAAATTAACGAGTGATTACGTCAATTCTTAACTCAACTTAGGATTGCTTTAATTTGAATTGGACTTGGATTAAATTGATCTTGACTTGGATTAAATTGATCTTGACTTGGATTAAATTGATCTTGACTTGGAT
>JACJUY010003655.1:12008-82918 GCA_014220935.1 Platorchestia sp. MABIK | reverse complement strand
CGCGCGTATTCCAACCAAAAAACAACCGTATTGCCAACGCCGTTCCACCGGCGATACGACCTTAATTTTCAATTGGGTCGTCATCCAGCTTTAGTGCCAGAGCCTCGTTATGTACGATTTCATTTAATTTTTTCAGCTGTTATTGACAACTTCTTCAATATCTTCATGAGTCTTTCTAACTTCACCTGTCCAGAAAAATTTTGGAGAGATAAAAATTGCAATAATAATTTTACTCGCATACGAAATGTCATTTTTGGATAATTATTTTAGGATCAATTGTAAAAAAAAAGAATCTGTGGCATTGTTGAAAAAAATTAGGCTTTTGTAACACCTGCATATGCAGTTTTCCAAACACTAGATTGATGTAAAAATTTTCCCAAATGTTGTGAGAAATACATAGGACTAAGACCACACGAATAACGCGTACTCACAACTTCACTTGAACTTAGCAATCACTTAGCTCTTAATGATGCTTGTGCAACTCTGCATACCCATTCTGAGTGGGAAGAAGAAAGGAATATGATCTCAGTTCACACTGTGGCGTAGGAACGGACGACAAAGCAAGCAACGAACTGTCCAATTTAATTGACAAGTGCACACTACGCGTCAAAAATGACTCAATTCGATAACGATCGATAAAGCACTTGAATCATGTAATGAAGTACCACAGATCCGGTCATTAAGCGCATCCCCCTAGCAGGAATATTCCCTCAATTTAAATCCTTGAGAGCATCACAGAGAGTCGGACTAACCAAGCAAAGAACACGCTGTGCTTTATAATTGATGGAGATTGTGAATTTCTGAGGAATATTCAAGGACATTATACACGATGCGAGAATAACTAATAAATCATTATTTTATGGTCTATAGTATAGTTCTTACGTTTGCATCGTTAGCGATACATGATAACTTATAAAACCTTTTAAGAGTTTCCTAGAAATAATTATGTTAACAACATGACACCAAATTTCGGTTTATGAATTGTACTTTATTTGAAGTTTACTTACACGTCTCATTAAGGAATTGGACGATCTTAAAGAGCGATTTGAGCCTGACGCGGACATCACTACCTTTTTGAATTTCCCCTTTGTTATTCGTACACTTAACTCCAAGCAAAACGTTCTTGCTAATAATACCCGTGTTTTACTAAACATATTCATACCCGAAAGTCGCACTGGTATCAGAGAATGTTCGTCAAGCACATCATGCTATGCCACTCTGAAGTTATCGTTTTGACAATGAAAATTAGTTTCTGATTCATAGAAACGACCACTATTATTATGGCTTGTACATCCGTACCATCATGAATGGCGTCAAAGAATTCAAGGCTTTTTTAACGTGCATCACAGAACATAAGTCCTTTCATCCCAAATTATCACAGCCGAACATAACTTTGATTATCATAACAAACCTCATAGAATCTCCCATCCTAACATAACATATCTTAAACTTAACCTAACCTAACTGAAAACGAAGTTTGAATCGTGCACTTGTGATACGGACCTATACCTGCGTTTCAAAGTGTACCCATGTGGCTGTCTAAGCTGAAAAAATATCTTTCAACTATTCCTTACGCGCTGTCAAAAATGACGGCACTGAATCGACTGAACACGACTGAACACTTGAATAAACCATTTTTTACCTGAACTCCGGAAGCATATTCCACACCACTTATCGTAGTGTACCCGCCTCCTGCCAGGAAGAAGTTAACACTACTAGTAAATCTGCGACACGGACCTAAGTACAGTGTATCTTCTAGTGTTCACAAAGTGTGACGAACGATCGGATGTTTCCCTTGTTACGATACAGGTTCGAATTCATTAGCAAGTTACCTTGTTGCAAAATAATTGAATGAATGAAGAAAGGAAAGGAAGTCAAACAAAGTATTTGGAAAACGTATTTTACAATTGAACTCTAGCTCTAACGTTAAAATAACACCATCAATTTTTACCAATTGAATGCACCAGTGGAAAACGTTTCCGAGCCGTTTTCTCTATAAACAGAAAGTTAGCAGCCAAGAAGAAAAAATTCCCATATTAACGAAGACTTCAACTTATGAAGCCTCCGAAATCTACCCTCTGTTTCTTCATGAACGTTAGGCCACAGCGTGGAACGACTTCGGATCACAATTGCTGGAGAATTTTTCCGTTTCTAGCCGATTTCAATCTCTCATTTTTTGTACTCCCGACGTCAAAAAAAATAGTTTTATCAACCTAGAGCTTCAATTCGTTAATGGAAACCATTTTTAAATAAGGAGTTTAGATATGAATCTTCTTCCGCTGATTTTACAATTTTCATTTGAGGATAACATCGGAGTTAGTTTATTCGATCTTCATTTCAATACGCTTGTACCTACTTTCTTATATGTCAATGCGCTTGTTATATCCTCATGATATAACCACCCTACATCTATACTTATAAAGGAATCGCTACGAGGAATACTGAAATGCCAAGTCTGGCCAACGACATTCATCTCCTTCAAAAGAACCGCTCAAAAAGAAATTTTCTCGCGGATGAGCACAACTTCGAATCAACTCCACAATCTGCCTCTCGTGCCATTTCCTAAGACAACATCGCCAGACGACGCAACGCATTTCCATCACCACTAGCTTCCCTCTTCACATCACCACCACGACGTTGCTGAGGGACTACAACTTCAATTTATCAGATGCCTCTTTCTCATTCCTCTATCACAATGTACTTCTTGTATTTGGAATCTTAATCCTCTAGGATATTATTCATTTCTATAGATAGAATGAGGGATCCTAATTAATGTTCATCACTATCGAGGGCTTTTCACTTATTAACAACTAACTGCTGTCGTAACATGTTTGTTCCCTGAGGTCGAGACGTGCCCTGATTCCCTCAAGCCGAGCGGGCAAGAGGAGTCTAACGCAGGGGTTTGCTTGAGGCAGTCGAGAAGGTTCCCTCGATAATTTAGATGTTGAAGAGAAACAGCACAAGATCATATAAACTTATTGGTGTCTTCGCTTGCGGTTCATCGCCTTTGGCGATGAACCCGCTTTGCTCTTAACTATTGTAAAAGTGACAATTGACCATAAATTAACTGGAGATTCGTCTCACTCTAAATAATCGTGAATACGGATCGTATAGAAACCAGCCTCCTCGCACATACTTGGACAACGCCCAAACTGGATCCCGCAGATAAGTTAACATATTTACTATGTGTCTAACCAGCTTCTCCCTCAACAGCATTGAGATATACTAGATGTCTACGTTAAAAACGAATCTTTATAATCTTTCGTGTCTTTAATTTCCCTTGTGAGTTAGGAAGAGACGATGAAGAGATGACGATGATAATGATGATGATAAAATAATGATAAAATGCACATTAACAATAGCCTTCAGCTCTGACCTCACGCTTACTGAAGAACAGAGATAATTAATCAATTATGACGACCGTTATTGATAATTGATTTACTATAGATATTATTCGCCCAAATGTTGGGCTGGTGGCAGCTCGAATTATACTTTATCATAATTAATAAAGAGTGGAAAATATATGAATGTGGCGAATAGAAATGTCACGATGATCAAAACAATGATGACAGCGATGTGGGATTTAAGAACGCATCCATTACAATGCTGGCAGAGGTGAAAGATCTATTACAATGCTGGCAACTCGGTGGGATAACGCACCAACATCCATTACAATGCTGGCAGCGGTGAAAGATTCATTACAATATAGATAGCGATGTGGGATTTCTGCGCATTTCAATAATCAGAACCCAATCCATTACAATGGTGAATCATCGGTGGGATCCAAACAACGAAGATCCATTACATCTTGTACCTATTACTTGTACATCAATACGCTTGTACCTACTCACTTATATGTCAATGCGCTTGTACCTACTTACTTACATGCTAATGCGCTTGTACCTACTTACTTACATGTTAATGCGCTTGTACCTACTTACTCACATGTTAATGCGCTTGTACCTACTTACCAACAACCTACGTACCTTCGTTCGTGCCTATCCCTGTATGCCACGCTCATAATCCTACCAGACCTGAAGCCCTGAAACTGACTGAGGAGCGTTGAACTGCACGAAGTCAATTTA
Source organism: Platorchestia sp. MABIK (assembly GCA_014220935.1). Taxonomy (NCBI): domain Eukaryota; kingdom Metazoa; phylum Arthropoda; class Malacostraca; order Amphipoda; family Talitridae; genus Platorchestia; species Platorchestia sp. MABIK. The sequence goes on along the minus strand of JACJUY010003655.1, from coordinate 78,833 downwards.
AACAAACTAGCAGACATTTTCACTGGCTGACCATGAGGTTAGACCACGATTAATCGTTTATTCTAGTTTGTGACGCATTTTCAAAACGTGCTAGGCAAAGGACTGAAAGTTAGGTACCGCGGTATTGCGGAAAATTCTGAAATTACTGAAAAATCGGGATAGCGGTCTGGAAGGGTTAAAAATTGCACTGGCAAGAATTAGTCTTACCTTTACTTAACACAGGAAAATCTGTCCTCGATATAGATGGAAGTTCTTATGATAAATGCTATGGGTAAACACAAAGCGTCAAGACGAGCATTACTTCTTGCCTGTACAAACAGGTCGCAACAAACGCTGCAGTTTCACTGTAGCGAAAGCCTGGTGGATTGTATGATTTAAGTCGACCATCGATAGGTAACTGTTGTAAGGTCTGACTGCCAGGTAAGTAGGAAATTCATGGTTGGGTTAGTATACGTTGCAGTAAGTTACACTGGTTTACGATATGTTAAGGTAGGTTAGGGCCAGTTAAGTGTGAGATAGAATACGTGAGATTAGGGTCTGTTAAGGTAGGTTGGACCATAAAAATTAGGATGATTATTCAGAAATTTTTTAACCGTTTCGTGATTAGTAATAGGTTGGGATAAGTCAGAATAAGTAAGAAACAACAAGTTGAGCTTGAATTCGACCGGAAAGGTTAGAATAGGCTATTAGGTGCAAAAAACGGTGAATTTTTCACAGGTTCTGGTACACAAATGAATCAGTTAGATTATGAGAAATTTTAAATTTAAAATTATATAGTTTACAAGCGTTCAGTTGAGAGTTTGGGAGCTGGGACTGGCCGATCAAACACTCACGTAGATAATAAACTGTTTCATTGTATAGGAAGATTAAAACGAGATTGAATATGAACGTACTTATCTGGGATCCAATATTGAACATGCGAGAAAAATAGCAGCACTCATGCTTGCAAGTAATTTTGAGTAATAGCAAACAAAACGTGTTCACTCTCGCGGAGGCCAAAAACTCTCAGAAATTTTGATGAACTTAATTTCGCTCGCGAGGCAATGCATGATATGTCAACTTCGTGAGATCAATTTTGTAGAGAAGTTTAGATACATTTACCGATTGATATCAGTATTTAATAAAGTCAACACCGTTAATATTTTACAAACATTGTTGCGTTTTGAATGTTGACGAAAAACTGTACATTATTACGGCTAGGTACACAATATTTTTTGTTCTCATTACGAAACCTTGCACTACCATTAATCGCGCGTTATTTTTTAGAATCTTTCCATTATTCATCTATAACGTAGATTCCATGAAATCCGAACTCATCAATACTCTTCAAAATTTCAATTGTCAATAACCTGAGTTCATTTGAGAACGACCCGACATAGAAATTTGCTCAATAATTGCCCAAATTACTGCCCCAGTTAACGAGGTTCAGAGGAAGAAAAAACAACGAATCCTTGATTTCAAACAACATCCATAATTGACAATCACGATGAGACAAAAATTCCGGAAGTCCATCAGTTCACACCGAATTGGAGCTCTAATTTCCGAAAGTTAATTTGTACTTCTGTTAAAATTCTCAACCCCTGTGAACTTCATCAATTACTATGCAACTATTAGTTTCCGGCCGCAATGACTGCAAATTTTCCTGACCTGGGGCAAAAATTCCAGCATATTTCTGGTTTTCCAGAAGTCCCTCCCATTTCAAGAGACTTTGATAACACTTTCGTGAAGATCCTTTTTTCTGCTCTTTGTTGCCTGGCCTCCGTGATTGATGCCATTTTGGAGGTCTCTTTCCTTGAAATATCTGCCTCAAATAACTCGTCTCCTTCTTTTACGGACTCGCTAACTTTGAACTTATCGTTACTTTTATTCTTCTTATCAAAGTAAAGTGTACTGTTTGAGCTTCTTGGTTTGTGTTGCCTCGGGTATTTATGAATTTTTTTTATAAAAATCAAAAAATCAAAAATATCTCATATCACTTTTCTAATCCGATGCTTAGCTATTTCTGCTCTGTGCTGCCTGAGTATCGCATCAAGAGTCTTCTTCGTTAAGTTTTTACAGTCTGGTAAATTTTTTATTTAATTTCTGCAGAATAATTGAGACATTTTTGCCGTCGCAATGGTTGTAGGATATTATTTAAACAGACCTATGAACCTAAACAGACTAGTTCTCGCTTAATTTGGATGGTCATTAATAATTTTTTTAAATTAAAATGCCATTTAAACTGGGCCTAGGAAACGTATAATTTCCTAGACAATATCTAATAAGGAATCAAACGGTAAAAATGAGAATAACTTCTCCCCAAGCTTTCGAATCAACATCATGTCATTACAAACAAACCATATCCTTCTCCAACCCACACCGAATTGCACGTTTACCTTGTTCGCCGAGTAAAGTTCCGAGTTTTTTCTCGTCGCCTTCGCGAGAAAATTCTCCTTTTTTTATGTCCTTCTTTTTAGGTGAAAACTTCGAGCAATATTGGCAGTTTGAACACCATCAGAGTGTCAGATGGTCAGTGAAAAAATAATTACTGGCACCAGCGCGGAATGATGAGCTCGAGTCACGTCAACTCTAACCGGAGCTGTGAGTGCACAGCATTTCCACGGAGTTCCCTCAAATTTGTTCCAAAAAAAACACGAGCTTCTTGGTTTAAGTAATGCTTTGTGAACCCCAGCCATAGTTTAAAAGCATTTATCCTTAATTTTTTAGTGTGCTTTGCATCGTTGTGTAAAGCAAATATTTCCTACTCAAATGACCCTTTTTTTCTTCATTCGATGCAACTATGTCTTTATTACCTATAATTTCTCATCGAATTATTTAAGAAATCACAATAGCCAGTTCAGCATCATATTCAATGGTAATGAACAATGTTTACGATTTTTTTAAGTTTGTGTGATATTGTATGAGTATGCGACAGATAATTGCGTAATTTTATTGCATGACATTCCTGATCTTTCTTCCCTTAATTAAATCTACGGAGGAAAGGTAATGTGCGTCATCAGCTTGTGAAATATTTAAATTGTCTACAATAAGACCAAAAAAACTGATTTTGCGGAGTGTTATTTCCTCACGTACGGTACTGAACTTTGCCTTTTATGTATTTATATTGAAAGGAGAGTAATGAATTTTGCCCTATTTGATTGTCAAAAAAAAATCGTGGGCAATGGCAAGCAAGAAATCAAAGAAGCCCAAAAGATTATCAGTTTTTAGGTGAGTGTTTAGATTCTTTACCATTTGTAAACCATGAGGCTAGTGCCACAAATTCTCATGTTTTGCTATTCTACAACCAAATAATATAATCGTACGAAAGATTCTAAAACATGGACTTCTTATTTTATGATCCCATAATTTATAAATGAACTGACGGGTGAATAACAGGTGATTTTTACGCGATACTCTTGAATTGCGCATAAATGACACTGAAAAACATGTCAAAGGAGCTGAAAAATTTTCAATTAATTTATTAAAATATTTTGAGCTATTTGTCACTCTGAAAAAAAAAAATTGTTGATCATGAGCTCTAAAAATTAGAAATAAGGCTTAATGTATTCGTAAATGACTGAATTATTTTCAAAATGACTGAAGAATAAATTTAACATCCCCAGCTTAAAGGCATTAATAACAATACTTCATACGACGTTACGAACGAAAATTAAATTTTTTTGCGCAATTAGCCAACTGAGAGATTTTAATTTCTGTCAAAAGTTGGTCGAAATTTAAATTACGAAAATTCTCCCTTTTTAGAAAATTTTGAAGAGGAGTATCCTTTCACGGAAATTTGAAGCAATCGTTTCCTCAATATCTTACGCGTGAGGATTGGACCGTTTCCTCAATAATTAAAAGTTTGAAGCAGGAGTATCTTATAACACAAATTTGAAGCAATAGGCTCGTCCAATAATAATTCGGAGCTGTTGGGAGGACACATGCAGTGGTGGCGAGCTGTATGGGCTGCGCAGCTCACTCCCGACATTGCACACACGCATGTCATGCAAACTCTGGTCGCAATTACACAATACTTCAGAGCTCAGCAAAGCAGGTATCCCATGACGTCAAAGTCCTTTAATTATTTGCATAAGTATTTAATTACTGAGCCTGATGAAAGTGCAATTTAAAAAAGTGTCAAATACAGGCTACTGTTACCTTTTGAATTTGATGCCAATTCTTTTCCGTGATTCCAATCGTCGATTTTCTGTTTTAATTTAAATTGTCGATTTCTTTCCCTAATTGGATCTCATTACTGATTCTCCGTTTAATTTCCATTTATATTTCTGGTGCTAATTTTTGTATCTATTCAATGATTCGACTCTCTTTTTAATTTCCATGGCGATTCCCATTTAACCTACGTAGATCACTGTCGCTCTCACAACCATATCACGTACCATTATCAACTAACATAGAAGAGAGCTCAAATGAAGCTGGTTTGCCTTCATCCATCTGCATAACATAAGTACTGTTTTTATGTCCAACAAAATTGAAAATAAACTCCGATGTTTTGAAGATAACAATTCTCAAAGATTTAAATACTCATTCATAATGCACAATTATGCATTTTTAGATTAAAAACTTAAAATACTATAGATCCAAAAAGTGTGACTTCGTGATCTTATAACAACCATTAGGTGTTGATGTCACAATTTTTGAAATCTAACTCAAATTTTCTGTACCATTAAAACACTCACTCACCTGCTCGTTGATTTCGACCATAGAACAACATTTTAAGGAAAACATCTTGCTTGCCTTCAAATTCATTTTTTTTCGTGACATCAGTCTATTATTTATGCACAGTCCCTAAAGATTTTCAGACATTTTCGCAGACAATCTTTTCAGAAGATTTACCAAAGTCTTTATGTCAACGTATAGTTAAATTTTAAATTTGTGCAAGTAAATGGGTATTTTTCACGTATCCACAAACTACAAATCTGCAACTATGCCATACTTTTAAGTTGACCTCAAATTTTTGAAGCGAAAAACAACTTTTAATTATTCAAAATACCAGCGTAGCGCAGCACTTTTTTACCACTTCTGAAGAGTGCATAAACGGTCAAAAACTTTCTACCACACGCTTCTCATAACATGCTGCTTAATTTTCCACATAATCAGAGTAGAGGAGACACTTAGCCAAATAATAACGTTAACTGTCTAAGAAGGAATTTGAATCAAAATGTAAATCAATCAAAAAAGACTTCCTAGAGAATTATGCAAAAAGCATGCAACGAGAATGTTGAAACGATGATGCTACAGGGTATTTGCAAGACAGGAATCAAACCAGCTATTCCAATTGAATTGCGAAGGTAATTTTTACAGTATTAGATCGGATACTTAAGGAGCTTAAACGTCGGAATGCATGACGAAGTAAATGTGTTGCTCTTCTAATTGTATTAAATTAATTCAGCGCAATTACACAAACACATTATCAACGACTGCTATACATATTTTTTTTAATAAAACGCATAGAATGTTTAATGCAATGAAAATACTGGTATCACAATTATAACCGAAGAAACAAACAGTGCAACAGAGGAAACTGGGAACAAAAGACTCATTAAAGAAGGACTCTAATTGAAATTTTGGTGTTACCAGAACCATTAATCATTTTGTAATGTATTACAGTGGTCTTCCTTAATTCTAGGTGTAAAGTAGTTGTGACTGTACGATGACAAAAAATCTCTTCATAGTTAATATTTCCTCATTTTAAAAAACAGTCTCATTTCGGATTCCCTTTCACGTAATTTCCACAGAGTCTTCCTAATATCGAAGCTCTATAAATCAAATCATTTCTCCCTAAATTATTGAATGCGGATTATTTTAAAATTCGTTCCTCTCATGATGGGTTGCTAAAGAAGCTTTGCAGCTTATTCAACCAACAATGACAATATAATTGACAGTTGAGCATTTAAGTTTGTTCTTAAATCTAACTTGTAACAATATGCACGCTTGTGGTGATTAAATCTTTCAATTTTTGCGAACGAAATTGATCAAATTTGCAAATTGAGCATATACGGCATTTCAGCCATGAACATTGATATTTATGCTATTCATGTATCATTGTCATCTTGCTTTCCCTCCCTTGCTTGTGCATTGGGACCAACAAATCGCCTAAATCAACTTAATTATGTGCTCCAGGAGCTTTGCTTAATGGACAGATCAGATTCAAGAAGTTACTACCCCGCTCTCAAGGTGCCAGAAACTTGCCTGAACATTTCACTCTCGAGCTCCGCTGAGATGTTCCATTATTTGTTAGCGCAGCTCGGCAGCAGCCTCCATCGAGGGGTTCAGTATCGCAAATAATGAAAGAGTTAACTACTCGAATGCAGGAGTTAAACTCGAGCCTGACTTTTTAAGTTTTCTTCGTAACAATCCGTTGAAATTAGTTTCTTACATGTATTTGAGCTTTCAAACGTCATGAGCGATCTGACTGATGTAACGTTATCCAATTTATTCACTGTTAGGTGAATATTCGTTTTTTTATTGCATATATATTTGCTAAGCTGCGAAAATTTGTATTTAAAGCAGAAAGGATAGCACGTCATACATGCTACAGAATAAGGTAAAGAGCAAAACCTTAAAATTAAATAATGTCTTTGTTCAAGGTATAGCGTGCTTGCGAAAATGATGAGCTCAAGCTATCGAACTTCTTTCACAAATGGCGAGATATCATTATCACGACGTCTGAATTGCAACGATCATAAGCGCATCATAAACCTTTCAGTTGATGCGATTCTAATTTAGATGGGAAACTTATCAGTCCTTAGAACTTGTGCATGCAGCGCTTACAATCATTCACACATCGGACAGAATTTTTTCTACCTTCAAATGGAAGTAAATTTCAAATTTCTTACTCCAATATAAGATACATGTCAAAAAAGAGTGTCACATTTTTTAAAATTCACTATCCTACAACACGAATGTAAAGTATAGTTTAATCAAATAAAACAAACGATTAAAATGTTTGCATGACACCGTCTCAAAGCGAACAAGAAAATTTACAGTTAAAGAGAAGTTATTCTACACCCAAAAACAGAGAATAAATCGTGATCATGAGTAAATTTTGCTTTGTATTATGCTTTGACATGACTAACATTAAAGAACTGTTCGTAGGATAACTCATTAAGCGTAAAAATTCATTACAGCATTAAAAATGTTGTGAATTTTCATCAGAATTAATTCGAAACATGGATTCGAGATTAATAGCATCCCAGCAATCTCCATCAAACATACGCCGATGAAATTAGACTCTTAATTGACTCTAAGATTGATTTTCGCTGGTATTTTTTGCGTTTTAGAGACTGAAGAAGATTTGACTGTTCGTTATTTTCCCAGAAGTTATGCCGAATCTTCTTTCTAATCTGAGATCCAATCTGGATCGCAGATTGAACTAATCGAAAAATTGTCGATAGTTAGGTCAGAAAAAGCTAGAGCCATAGAAAAAGGAAACTGGGGCCGTAGCAGAGGTTCTGACAATCAGGATATCAGTGCTGCGGCTTGAACATGGTCGTTTTGTGAAAAGAAAAAGTAGACATAACGCAGTATTTATTTGTTTTTTGACACCACACACGGTTGTACGTTATCAAAAAACAGCAAACCAACATTCTGCCCGAAACCCAACTTCACCTACAATCATAACGTGATTGGTTATAAAGAGTGGTCAGTGGTCATCTACGAGTAATAAATTTTGTAAATATTGCTTCTCTTGTTCTTGAATTTTGCATTACATACAATCTATAAATCAATAGTATACGCTGTTAACGTGACTGATTTCACTAATGATTCCGATGCAATTGCTTTAGATTTGCCAAGTCGGTAGTTGTTCAGCATCATGTGAAGCGGAGGTTATGAGGGGGTAGGGGTTCACAGTACTACAATATATGTACTTTGCGACTTATTAGTCACAGATAAACACTTCTTTTATTCTCCGTAAGACAAAAACTTTGAGAAACTCTAAAGAATGAAGTTTTTCAGTGTGATAATCTTACTTGCTTCTAAGGCCTAATGTTATCATCATCTTCATTTTGCTTCGGTGATCACTACTTTACGATCCCAATGATTCACTTGGAGTAAACTTCTCAGTAATTACTAAAGCAGAATGCTAGATAATTCAAATAAACTCAATTGACTTCATGGGTAGTACATTGATCTGGCCGTCCATGCATATATATGTTGTAGAGTTCGAACTTGAAAATAATGTTCAGTGTTCTTACAGTCTAGACAATATTATTTTAAGAAAAATTTATTTAATTCCGGCTTGATTCATTCGTGAAACGACGGACACATTTTTATATTCTGTTGCTAAATGTCCACCGAAAATAAATGAAACTCTTTCAACAAAACTCTTGTGTGCAAATTTACACATGACTGAGAATTAACAAGGTTATGATAAAATTATCTGCTGAGTTGTCAAGGAATTAACGTTAAGTGCTCATGATCTTTGCGTTCTAACTAATTAAACTATTATTTCAAAAGTTAAAGACCATTCCAATGACTATCATCGAAAAACCCAATTTTCTTCATTGAAAGTCATACATGATAATTTACTCAAGCCTTGATTTGATCAAATTTCAATTTCACGGCACATATGTACATTTGTGGCTTTACAGAACCAGCGGAAGTCATGTTACTTGAGACTTCACTTTTATTTGGGCATTAGCGCAATCAGGTTTCGTAAATATTAGTCTGATAAAACGACTCTTTTTTTCTGCCGAAAATTCTAAACAGAATTTTAGATAAGTGTTGCAGCCAGCGCAAAAGGTGTTCAGATAAAACGAGATGGAGTGGTAGTGTCACAGAGCTGGCACGTAATGCCATTGTGAGGCGTGATGAGAGCGAATTAGCCATCTGAAACGTGTCTAAAGGTACAAAACGGAAAGCAATTTAATGACCCGAACTAATGACCTTGATTTTCGCTTAATTGGACTGAGGCTGGTGGCATTCACAACACGACGGGATGCAGGATGATTGTGAAATGAGCTTTTATTTATTCGCTTATGAGGGCACTGACTGTGGATCCTCCATAACTTTAAAAACAGTTGACATTTATCACTAACTTTTTTGTGAAAATGGTTGAATTTGTTCTGCATGTCACAATTTTCCTACCATTACATTTTGCAACTAACAAAGAGCAACATGAACGAAAAAAATGACTAGAGAAGATCGAACATATTTGAGTGGCTTTATGGGCAACTTTGTGAAATTTACTGATTTCGTTTTCAGGCAGGAATATGACATTACAATTGAATAAAAATAGCTTCAATTCAGATAGCTGATTGCTTAACCAAATTGATACAAGTTGAATGAATGCAGAAATGCCTTCATGCCAATTTTTATTTTTTGTAAATGACGCGAGATTTGACGGACTAAAATCTTGATTGGCAATAAGTGAATCATTTAAATTTGCTTTCGTTTCCCTCTGACCTCAGTAGAATAGTATAAGAATAAAATAAAGGTTTCCTTTTTTAAATAAAATAATGATTTCCCAAAATTGTTAACGTTGACCGGAGAATTCTTTAACGGGAGTGAGACTTGATACTGAAGTGCTGTCATTCTTGTCACTTATCTGCGCTGCGGCAGAGCCAGCTGGTGATGGAGGACACTGCCAAACAACCTCAGCACGAATGACAAGAGATTCCTGCAGAGAATTGATCCTGAGACGGTTCTATCTTCACTGACACAAATTAAACAAATTAACAATGAAATCAAGGACATGAAGTAGAAGCGCGATATCTACCGTTCAGCATTATAATTTTTCACCTTCCTGTTATTCAATGCGAGAGGTTATTATTGAAAATAGCTGAAGACTGAATCACTCGAATCCTGTCTCGATCACCGTCGATATGAGCATGGGCAGACGGTGCGGAGAGGCCGTTGTCCCGCACGAGCTAAAGCAAAGTGCGGGAACCGAGACTTCAGGTACCAGCAGCAACAAAGTTGAAAAACTTCATTTTTTGAAAATTCCGAACAACATGCAAAAAAAGCAAGTCTTTTGATCGAGCAATAACTGTCAAAGCATTTCCTTTGACGTATTCATATCACTGCGTTGGAAGTCAAATGCACCCAAACCAAAATACAACATCATTGTGTTTTCCGAAAAATGAGAAATTTTCTTCACAAAATGTAGCAATGAACTTTGCTAATTTCACTCAAAAACACTGATCTGCCGGATTATTAGATCTTTACTAAGTAATTTAGCCAGCTAGGAGATGGTTGATGGCGTCACCGGACAAAAATCAATTGAATGAAAGCTGAAGTCCCCCCAAATTGTTTGATTATTATTTTTACATTTTATTGTATTTTCAAATGCATTATATTTCATAGACATTCTACATTAGTCGAGTTAAACTTGAGAACGTTTAATGCGTTTTTGTGTAAACGAACTAATTTTTAAGTTACACAGCCTTCCGTGCGTTGATTAAATTTCTAATGGAAATAACTACCCTTATACTACTTAGAATAATTAATTCATTGCAACATATTCTGGTAGATTAATAATGATTAATCATTATTGTTAAACGATTGGGCTAAAATATGTTAGTTACTCCTCGATTTAACAGTCATTTTCTCTTTGTCATACTTCACTTAAAAAATTGTATAGCATATACTACTATATTTTTTAGTCAAATCAACTCCAACGTAGTTCATTTAAATTGTTTCAAAAATTATCTTTAGCCGTGTTTAAATCGAAAAATATCCTTTAAGTTTGAAAAATGGCCAAATATTTCACAATGCTTTGCTCATTAATGGAAGTTTACCAAAAACAAGCGAGGAACAAAGCCGATTCTCGGCAAAAAATGGCACGTGACTTCCACACAATAACAACAAACAAACAATTTTAAAACAAACAATTTATTTAAACAAACAAACAATTTATTTACCACTAATGATACAGAGGTAGAATGTTTCTTAAGTCAAGTAAAATGGTCGAATTTGCGTATAGGGCCTGTGGGCCCGAACAAGTTCAGCGACTTTTAGGGCATCCTACCATCACGTTTTTCTAAGGTGTACAATAAAGTTTAGCCAAATTCACTTAACCTAGTTTCGCATTTGACTGATCAATGAGATAATTAACTCGATATTTGATGTTTCATTTTACAGTATAGGTCATATGGACTATATATAACAGTTTATTCGATAAACGATTAAGAGCAGACTGATGATCGGCGAGATAACCCATGGCAAATTACAATATTAGGATCAGACACGTAGGAGGCAAGATTTGACTTACACGACTAGTATTCTGATAGGAAGTGAGACTCAAGATTTCTTTTGAATAGCTTGTAAGAATTACTTTCACGGATCTCCTCAGGTATTGAGTTCCAAGTTTTAGTTCCAACGAAGAGGATACTGTGCTGTGACCGGGCCTTTGAATAATAAGGAAGCATGAATCTACTTCTATTTAGGGTTAAATGGTCGTGATGACTATTTTGTGCAGTTAATAATTGTTGTAGGCTATTGTCGCCATCATTTGTTAATGTTTTGTAAATGAAATTACAAATGGAGACTTTGTAGAGATCCGAAAGTTTTAGCTTATGTAAATTTTTTAATGAATCATTTGTGTGAGCATTATATTCTAGATTCTTTACCGCTCTGATGGCTCTTTTTTGCAGAATAAAAAACATTTTGGTTTTACTTTTATCAGTTCAGTGTCATGCTTATATTCCGTATTGCAAGTATGGTGAAATGAGCGTTAAGTAAAGTACTTGTAAAGCTTCGTAAGGCAGGAAATTTTTCACTTTATGGATGATTCCGACGGATTTTGATAACTTAGTGCTAATATGAGCGATGTCCCCATTGAAGGTCAGATGTTTATCTATTATAATGCCCAGAACTTAAATGAGTTGGTTTCTTCGATTTCACCTTCGCCAATTTTAATGCGTGGGAGAGATATATTTTTCTTGGATGAGAACTTAATATATTTATTTTATCGATATTAAGGCTTATTTTATTAGCTTTAAGCCACAATGAAACCTTATGGAGTTCATTATTTATACTCTCCGCAATCACAGCGGGATTTTGGTTCGGAAGGACCGCAGAAAGAGTACTGTCATCGGCAAAAAGTATGAATTTGAAAAATTATGTAGATATTAATAATATCATTCATAAAAATCAGAAATAGGAGAGGCCCAAGTACAGATCCTTGTGGAACTCCATGGCTAATTATCAGTGGGTCAGATTTTGCGTCGTCAATGACAACGTATTGCTTCCTATTTGTTAGGTATGATCTGAACCAATCATGAGCAATCCCTCGAATGCCATAACAGTGTAGTTTCGAGAGTAATATGTTATGGTCCACACAATCGAATGCTTTTCGAAAGTCAAGAAATACAGAGAAGACAGGCTTTCCTTCATCTATATTAGAATAAAGGAATTATAAATGATTTAACATTGCCTGTGTTGTTGATTTTTTACAACGATAGCCGTATTATTTATCATAGAAAAATAATTTTTGTTCAAAATAAGAGCACACTTTTTGTACACAATTTTCTCGAATACCTTGCTAATAATTGGTAGCACGGGGATAGGTCGATAATTGTTTACACAGGTTTTTTTCGCCATTTTCAAAGATAGGGGTTACTCTAGCAACTTTGAGGGAGTTCGGAAAAATGCCTAGGAAGAGAGACTGAAACGTTTGTAACCCACTCGATTTATTAATGATGTACACACGGTATATATTGGATATCAGCGGGGCTACAATATCTGCAATAATTTTAAGTACTTTAGTCGGAACCGTTTGTAACCCACTCGATTTATTAATGATGTACACACGGTATATACCGTGACTGTAGCTGAAAGGCACTTCTTAATTAATGAAGAAAACATAATGTGAGCGCATTTGTGCAATTATGCATTACGTAGGATATTGGTGTAAGGGCATTGTTATTTAATGGAGTGTCCATAGCCTGAAGTAATCTGGTAACTTGGTTCGTCCAGGATGCTAAAACTTTGAAATTGCATTGCGCACAAAATTACACATACTTAGGTAAACATTTAATTACTTTGGTTCAGAAATAGGGAACTGACCTTGGAGGTACGATGCATTCTCTAACTTCAAGCGTGCTTGCAGGTATACACAGCCCGTTTAAAAGGATGTTGAATAATTTTCGGATAAGTACATATATTATTTAATTAGGTTGGCATATGTACAAAAAAAGATCACCTCTTTTTTCACGCTATGCTGATGCCGCTATCTGATGAAGCATTGTCAATGGAATCAAAATATATCACACCGAGAGACTCAGTTTCTGAAAAAACGCAGGATTCTATCTACAGTTTTTACTCTTTGAATCAACCTAGAATTGCGGAGTACCCTCGTATTCAGAATACTGGGGGATTCCGAATCTACACCTTTTTCACTTTAAATTAATCCGAGTCAAGTTCAATTTAATCCAAGTCAAATTCAATTTAATCCAAGTCAAGTTCAAATTAATCCAAGTCAAGTTCAAATTAATCCAAGTCAAGTTCAATTTAATCTAAGTCAAGTTCAAATTAATCCAAGTCATGTTCAAATTAATTGAACCCTGAGTTGAGTTAAAAATTTATATAATCACTTTTTAATTTGAGCTTTTTGTGTTAAATATGCATCTATTGGATGTGATGAGCAAGACTGTCGTTTTTCCTTTTAGCAAGTAATACATAAAATTTTTGCAATATAAAAACAAGTTGTCGTAAAATGTGGTTAGTATCCAGTATCAGGAGGCCGAGTGTGATTCAGATCTTTGAGCGGTGTAAAAGATGCAAGTCAATTATAAAAACTTCATATTATACTCCTCATTAAAGTTGTTTTAAAATTCTACATTGATGACAGTGTGCATACATTCAAATATTTATGTTCAAAAGGGAATTTTTTGTTACATATACACATAGTTTCGAGGATTTATTTACACTTACAGATATTTATATGCGCGAAATTCCACTTTATCACATTTATATTAATATGTATATAAATATATATATATATATATATATATATATATATATATATATATATATATATATATATATATATATATATATATGAAGTCATATACATGCAAATACAAAAGATTACTACCGGACGATATGCATATTTAATCTTTAAAAAAATATACAAATGCGATTCACTGAGTACTAATGTACGATTCCGTTTTATTACAGTTTATATGAGTACATTGCTACACAGATACCTTCCTGTTTTATCAAGAAAAATGTTGTCACTCTAATCTTCATCTTTCAATGCAGCATCTATCACTCTGCATTTTTCTTCTCGTGTTTTCTTGTATTTTCCTCTCTTTACTCCTTTTCTTACTCCTGGGCGTATATTTTCTTGTTCATCTTCACTTGTTTGATAGTCCGTTGATTGGTTGTTGAGATCCATCTTGAGGGAAGCGCTGATTCAAATTCAATGAGAAACACTTTTCTTCTATACTCCTATATTAGAGAAATCGGTACATAAGATACTGAAAAAGGCATTTTTAAAGTTATTTTAAGAACCGGTAGTACGGAATACAACATTACGTACATAAAATCCAAATGTATTCCGATTTATGTATGTAAAATTTGACTGTTATGAATTTTAATTTGACTTGGATTAAATTGAACTTGACTTGGGTTAATTTGAATTTGACTTGGATTAATTTGAACTGGACTTAGATTAAATTGAACTTGACTTGGATTTAATTGAACTTGACTTGGATTTAATTGAACTTGACTTGGATTTGATTGAACTTGACTCGGATTAAGTTGAACTTGACTTGGATTAAATTGAACTTGACTCGGATTAATTTAAAGTGAAAAAGGTGTAGTCATGATGAAGACAACATTTGAACGCATTTACCCTGCCAGTAGAGAAAACATTTTCAAGAATGTGAATCCACATTCTGACGAATTTAGATTGAAAAAATTTTTGGTAAAGGCTACCTTTAAATTTTTTTTACCAATTCACAGCACTTATTTTTTATTCCAATGATGTTTTCAGTGTCGAAAACCATTCTTTGGTAACATCATTAAGTAATTATATTATTTTCAGGTTCCAATTAATTGATCTCGCAATCTTCTTCCTTCAAGGGAAATGAATTCAGTCACTTGGAGACGTAGCTCGTTAGCTGAGGTTGTGGAGTTGTGAAATTCTTTTTGTCGTTGTTATGATTTCCCTCCACTTTGTTGACGCCCCAACCAAGCATAAGCCACCAGAGTTGCACTGCATATTCTACCTACACTGAGACAAGTCCCCTATAGAGGAATAGTGTAATGAATGTCCATTGACTTATATTCAAAGTATCTCGCTATGAAGGAAGAAATATGCTCGCATTCTGAATCATTTTTTTACTTGTTTGTCTTGTTTGAGATATTTGGTGATGGTAGCCCTTCGTAGGTCTACAGCTCCCAACTCCAATTGGAGTATCATTTGTGGTATGTAGATTATTATTCGATTACTCCCACTGTGCATACCTGAAAAATTGGGGATATCAAAGCTCCTCTGCAATATTTCGCTTCATTGGGGAAAACGGTTCAGGTCTGCTTGAATAGTTTTTATGTCTCACTTTGAAAGCCTTGTGACAAAGTTCCGTGTTATCCGCAAGTTGGTTAATTTTACTGATGATTCTTAGGTCAAGGTTGTTCATTCAGATGCAGTAGAGCAGTGAATCTAAAACCCTTCCTTGAGCAGCTCGTGAATTTTCTCGTGTCCAGTCACTCGTGAATCACTACTCTAGAGCCAGTGAGCCAGTTTGGTTTTTTCTGAATACCATTGGTTTCCCTTTGGCTATAAGCCTTTGGCCATTTACCTTTCGTCGGACCTCTATCGAAGCTTTTTGAAAGTCAAGACACACGGGATATTTGGCTTTCATGAAGTCGAATGAGTTTGAACGTCACGCCTACAATGTTCTCAAGGCACCTGGAAATTCATGTTAAAACAATATTACAACAAAATCTATTATTCAACTAAATTAAATTTCACAATTATACCTCAATGCGTTCTGTATGAATGTGTTTTTACATAAACTGTAAGTCGTCGATCTTCAGAAGCCTACTTGCCTGCATATTCTGTAAATATGCAGCTCTCAATAACCTCGAACGTATAAACTTTAAACAGTTAAAAATAATTTCTCATGGGCAACACGACGAGGGACTTAAAGATTACAATAATTCATACCGTTGGCGTTGTAATTCAATTAGATCTTTTGTCAGAAGTGAGCCAGTGGTAAAGGCAACTTGTGCGCTGTACGTCGACGAACGGGAGTGATTTTTCCCCATATTAAGTCAAGCTGTCTTTTTTCCAAGGTTCCAGACGTGAACCACTTTTTGTGAAAACAGCAAAATCATTTGAGCATGAAAACTACATATAATATGTCTTCTGTAGGGATTTGCTGCATTCATGCACGAACAGCTGCCTCGATATTTTATCATATTTAAAGCAAAACATTTTTCCATTTAACTCTGCCATTTACTTTTGATGCTAACTGAACAGCTTTTTACTCGTATCTGATTTTTGTACGCTTGTCAAAATTGCTTTTACTGTCACGAGTTCCTGCTAAGCGCACTGAATTCAATCGTTTTGAAGCGGAGCATTAATCGAATTAAGTTATTAAACAAACAGAACCCAAAACAAATCAAATGTTCTTACACCTACGCTATACACTCACGATTTCATTCTTCTCCTTCTGTAATGTCGCCCTTCCTCCGATCCCTCCTTTAATCCGGCAAAAGAGAGACCCTCAGTACATTACCTACTCTGGAAAAGTCCCTGAAAGTAATCTACGAAGCCGATTATTAACAAACTTTATTTAATAACCCATCAAACGGAGAGCAAAAATATTGCCAACTGCTGTTTCATTTTTCTTCGCTAAGATCATCAAAGGAAGTATAAGGAATTAATGCCATTAAGATTCCAGTTGCGCTCAACAAAAATGGCCGATGTGATTTCCCTGTGCGGCTTCTTGATTGTCAGGCCTGCAGCGGCGGCGCGGCTGAAGACAAGGTTCGCGAGCCTCCTTTTGTCTCAATTTGACTTCGAATTTCGAGGAAGAGAATTGGGTTTCTAACAATACTATTACTTAATGTGTTTAGTTACACCATGAGACATTTCTATATTCAACATCAATCTAGTCAACACATAAAATTTCTTCAATTCAGTTTATTTGTTTGTCAAGTTTGTTGGAAAATAATTATTCAAGAAATGATCTACCTAGGTATTACACTCAACAGTGTCAACTATATAAAAAATAATAAGAGATGTATAACAATCTCAAATAAGCTTTACTAATTCATTAATATTTAAGCTGAGCGCGACGAGTCAGGGGATATGAGATGAAGTCTGTTCTCTTCATGAAACGTCTAAAACAGCTTTTAATAAATAAGTTGAATTCATTTGCTCATCTGTTTCAAATTCAAGGGAAGAAAAATTACGCCTAAACGCCCATATTCTAGATGAGCAAAGCAATCGCTGCATGAATTTATATAGAACACTTAAAGCTGAAAAAACGGAAACTAGATGATCGACCTTTGCACGATGCTGAAGCCAGAAGGAGAAGGGACAGACTCGAGATGAAAGATCGTCGTTCCTTGCTAATTACAGAAGCCAAATCCGTTTAAGAAAGTTTGTCCCCTTGTTGATGTTTTGATGGTTTGGTGGAATTTTTGTCGCTTAGATTTATGGAAGCTCAAATGACGTACTTAGGTTCTGAGATAGAACTCAAGGGGCCTGGCCAGTCTAACTTCAACATGAAATAAACTTGCTCGCCTGTGATGCAGGCTTGTTCAAAGTAGCGGAGGAGTGTTTTTGGTATTCTATTAGGTTTGTGGTTAATGTGATGAACGATGCATCAGGAATGTTCGTGTAATGAAAGATAGAAAGTAGCAGGCTTTTGCCCTGACAACAATAGGGTGAGCTTTTGGTGAGGAAAGATTGATGATAATGTATGGCATGAACACATTTGAAACTTGAAGGAATTGGAATGAATCAGATTTCACAGCCCATATTTGTTCTCTATGAAAGAATGTAACTCCGTGGATTAAAATTGCTGGATTGGATGCAGTGTGCATGCTATTGCAATTGCAGTCACATCAAAATGTAGTATTCAGAAATAAATTTAGGCACACGGAACTAATTTTAAAATAATTCTAAAGCACTTTAAAATTAAACAAACAATGAAGTACGAGGAAAGGACATGAACAGATAGAATGCTTGTCATGAAAAATACTTAGTGTTGTGTAGGTATAAATTATTATATTACGTCAGTTATTTCTATGTGAAGCGAGTTAATTGTCATTCATCCTGGATGGAAAATAAAGTTTAAAACACAATAAAAGGTGAAGGAAAAACTGGACAACTGAACCATGTGTTGGGAATTTGAAGCGGAAAAGCACTTAATTTGGGTATCATTCAAACTAGGTTTCAGAGTTTCTTCTAAATAATTATGGTGCTCAAATACCGAGAATCTTCACACAACTACTATATTTACGGGATATTTGGAGCCTTCACACTGCGCAATATAAGACGGGTATGAGTATTTGCACCAGTGACTTGTACATCAATATGCATGTACAGTATGACGTTCAAGTAACCAGTTCCTCGTGTGAGAGAAGGGACGGGGAAGCAAACTAAACATGTGAGTGCGTAAAGGCTGCTTATTATTCCTTTTGAAAATCTATCTACACTATTTAGATAACTGCTGTATTGTATGTATTTTTTAGATTTATGCATACATATACATAACTTCAAGATCCGTAACGCAGCACAGATGCAAAATTCAAACTACTCACTTCAATGAAACATTCATTTTTATCTCCAGTTTCATTTCCTGAGCTCAGGAACACTATTAAATTTCAAAATAAATTAAACAATGAGAGAAACAGAAGTAATCAAATGGTAATGCTGTTCTTGATTGCTGGATTAAATAGTCAAAGTTCTTTGTCGATCAATAGTTTTTACAATTTACGCATCATGGTGTAAAATTTCGTGCCTGTATCTGAGTTACTAATAGGTATAAGCAAAAGATTTTCCAAGCGGGTACTTTGACTGAAAAAGTGAAACCTTCGCATTACGTTGATGGTTGCATCCATTTCTTTTGCGTTAGTTCTCTAGTTAGGTAATAATTAAACAGTTCTTTAGATCACACAATCAACAATATTTCATGTACAAAATCTGTCAAAAAATGCAATTGAATAAAACAATATAACCACTGTGAAATAATGTAAGTGCAGTGCAAAAAATTGTGAAGACACAATATCTGTTCGTATTTAGCACCGCATCGATCGCTCTACATGACTACTATTACGCTTATATTAATCCGTTTACATTCATTGTTACTCATTGTTCGATGTCTCAAAGAGATTTGTTAAAAAGCTCTTTGATTTGCCTTAAGAGTTCTGCTGGGAGCCCAGAGTCCCGCTGCGCTGGCTTTTGTCGCAAATCGACCACCCTTTTGCCAGAATGGCCCCCTGCCTCGCCGGATCTCTACTAAACACCGCACTTGGCCTGCCTCTGCGTCGCTGGGTGCATTGTACGCAGCGTTTTTACACACTTTCGTGTATCGATTTCAGTGGGAGAGCAAAGAAACAAAACCCCAAGAAGTCAGCCTGTCGAGGGCATGACGGACAGTTTGAAAAATATTTACATGTCAGACCAGATTTATTTTGAGATATCGAATTATTCATGTATGTTTAGATTTTTGACTCTAGTGGGGAAAATAAAAGTTAACCTTTTGAGCACAAATTGATCGATTTTATTACAATTGAAGAAGCGTTCACATATTTTCCGAGAAAAAATCAGTTACTCCTCAAAAAAGACGAAGCCGGTCTTAAATAGAAACCATAAGTTGTCCTCTTCTTACGCACAATTTTTGGAAGCGCATATTGGTTCGCAAAATTCTTGAAGAAAATATGAGACAATGTATCCAAGTATGTTCGAACAGAGAATTGTAGCTGCGGGAAGGTGGGAGCTTTCATATTAGCTGTCAAATGGCGTAAACTGTGCGCTCTGTATAGACAATTTTTAATTTTCACCCGCATAAAGAAAAGTGATCTTGAACAAGTCTGAAAATCAGAATATTTCCAACACAACAATTGCAATCTGCACGTAACAAACTCGCCTGTGCTCAATAGTCTATACTCCATGTGCCAGTGGCTTAAGTAATATTTGAAGATTAAATTATTCAATTAAAAACGCGGCGGCCGTAGTTTTAGATACTGGCATTCGTAAGACAATTCATTTATAAGAATAAAAATAAAAATGGATCAAATTTAAATGAGAAAATAAAACTTCAAGGAGTATTGCCATTTAAGCCTTACATGAAAGATTCAAAAGATTTTGAAGACATATTTCACAAGCAAGTACATTGTTACAAAGATTTGCCTATTATCTAGCAGCCAACAAAATCCCCATTGTGGACTAACAAAGAAACGACGCTTTTATGATAACCTATCATGAGATTTAAAAATTCTACAGGACACTATTGTGAATAGTTTACTATACTTATTTTTCTAACCTAGAACTATGTCTAATATTTAAAAAGAAAAATGCTCTAATGCTAAACTGAAAAAAAGTACAATGTGGCATTCTCGGTCACGGTTTTTTTTCGTATTATGACTCTTTTTTGAATAATTTATGTGCAGCGAGTAATTTCCCCTGTTCACTATTTGTGGTGGAAAATTATGTTCAGAAAGGATTATTTATTTGATTTTTAATTTAGAGCTGTTACTATTCTACCTTCATTCATTTTTTGTCTATCAATTTTGAAGCATGTGAGTTTCAAGTGTTTTTTTGAAATCACGGTAGGTGGAGGAATCACAAATATCAACAGGTGTGGAATTCCAGAATTTGGCACCAGCGAAAAAAGAACAATTTTGAGATAGTACTTTCACGTGTCGCTACATGCCGGACCATAAACATTCGTCTATTCAATACGATTTGAAGCCTGACGTACCACAAACAAAATAAAACTATCAAAATTCAAGTGGCATAAAAGGCATAAGTATTCCAGCTTGGAATACTACGAGGGACTAATGCATGGTATAAAAATCTGGCAAAAAACAGTTTGAGGGACTATAAACATCAGGTAATCAAGGTAGTTAGTTTGTACGTAAATTTAGTATTGGAAATCAGCGATTTTCGTTGGTTTCATAAGTTCCAAAAATAAAGTTCCCGAGAGAAGATTGGTAATAATCAGGCAACTTCAAATTTTTGAGCTTCAATGTATCATTTGTGCAAGCGTGGTATTACAAGCCGGAAATAGCAGCTTTTTTTGTAGAATGAACTTTAATAGTTTCATTTTGTCTTTGCCAGGTCAGGCTTCACAGTCGTATTGAATGTATGGATGGATCAGTGTGCTTTGAAAATATTTTTTGCGCTTCTCATGGTGGGGTAAATTTGACTTTGTGCATAACTCTGATGGATAAGGATAACTTTATTCATACATGTTGCTAAGACTTTTGATGGTTAATTTCTTGTCCAATATTATTCACAGAAACTTACTTGAAGTGGTCCGTAGTTACTATTTTTCCCTACTTATCATCATACAATAGAGCAGTGCATTTTTCTTGTAGGAGAATAGTGTACATCCAATCTTATTGGCGTTTAATTTTTTTTACTGGCAGCAAGCCTAATTGAAACGCTATCCAATCCCGGATTTATTTGGTTTTCTTTTTCATGGGTTTTCGGAAGAAAAACTTGATGATAATATGCCGTCATGGGCAAACATCGGTAAGATCATTTTCTGATTTATTTACGTTTAGCCAAAACTGAACATTTCTGCAAACAATATTGCTCAATCAAGAGACACAACTTCACCATTTCATAACCCCAGCTGACTGTTTCAAAGGTTATGACTCTGAATACATATAAAATATGAAAAAGTCTATTGGAAATAAATTATCGGTACAAACGCAGCGAGCAAGCTACTGGAAACGAATCTCCATATGGGGTCATAAATTCACAGAGATTTTGAATAAAGTTTGAATAAGAGGACAAAGGCAGACGGTGGCCCATGGCTCTACCCCTTCTTCCAATCTGAAATTCTTGGGTTTTACCACCATGTGTGAGCGGCTGCAGTTCGAACACGGAACCCATGATATACGTACGGAGGTAACGGGAATATGATTCCAGGAAGGAATGGACCGTGTGCAGTAGTCTCCCTAGGGTGATATTTCTGGCTTACCTCCAATATACGGTTGATACACGGCTGGTTTTATATGGCAGTTTAACCCAAAAGTCATCGCGAGTTTCACGTCTTGCTGAATTCCAATCTAAATCGGATAAAATTGGCCATATTCTAATAATGCTCTCCAAATTGTCGAAGTTTCCACAAGATATCAAGTTTATGTCTTCTATTGATGGGCTCTCGGAGTTATTCGTGTGCTTATTTCTCCTCGCTGTCGATAGTTCGTACAGATTTCACGGTTATTTGATATAAATGCATTTTGTTTTTGCTTTCGAAAGAGAAGTAGGGAAAATTAACATTGATCGTTTCAATTTGAGCCCAAATGCAGACTGTTAATTAATTTAGCTGATGCGGGAACAGCTTTAACTCACTTTGAGATAAAACTTGCAAAAATCACTAATAATATCTTATGAATTTCCCAACTATTCTTTTTTTACCTTATCGTAGCTTCTTTTGTTAGAACTTAAACACATTTTTTTGAATAATTTTTCAACTATAAATTCATTTTCTTTCTTATTCATGCAGTCAGAATTTTCAATCAGTGTATAATAACGACGGTAATAACTGTTCTTGTCTGTATAATTTTTTTCGATAAACCTACTCACGTGGTGAAAAATTTATGTAAAATTTTAATTCAGCTCCACTTAAAATCAAAGGAAAATTTTGAACGTCGGTGAGAAGTACATTTAAAATCAATGAATCACAACAAGTTTTTTATCGAAAGCCCCGAGTGTTGTGCTAGAAAACTTACGTATGAGTCCGCATAAAAAAGAGTACACAAAATATAGTAAAAACGTTCAAATTCATCATAAAAAAACACAGGCATCCCATGCAACTGAATGTCATAAGAACATCATCTCAACATGCATCTCAACATGAAATAAAATAAAAAGTACAAGTGTTAACAAAAGCCTACTCGTCATTGTCGTACTCAATGACAATGATTATAAATTGATTCTGATAAGTATAACGCGTGCTCGTCAGATCGGCTGAAACGGTTCCAAAATTAGGTTGTTTTTCTGATTTTTTAAGAAAAATTGTTCTATTGAACTGCATTTTCTAGTTTGATGCAGTACTAAAAAACATAGAAACAGCTGCTAATAGAGACTACGGTTTTTCGAGGATGAATTTTAGAGCTATGTTATCGTTACTTCGCATTTGCTTTAAATCACCAGTCCCTAAATTATTTTTTCCCCAATTTTGAAACCGCCGCGTACGACATGCAGGCGGAATTTTCTTTCGTTCTACCGAGCGTTCGATTTGAGTTCACTGGAGAAAATTTTTCAAAGAATATTGATGTTCACTTCGCGTCAAACGACTTCTACCAAACTAGATGACTTCTTCATTTAAGGAAATCAACATTGTAAATCACTATATGCACCAGCCCCTATATTGTGAAGTTGGATATTACGAACCGTATTTACGTGATGAGCATCTTCCCACAGCAATGTGGAGTTTAAAGATGCTGCAAATATGACTTGTGGATGGTCTGGTTCACTCGGTCTGCATCGTGCCCAGTCGAAAGAAAGCATGGCACATAAAGCGAAGTCGTGCGACCTGAGACAGCTTGAGAGCGCTGCAGCTGCATGATCTATGGCTGGCGTGCGGCGCGTCCAAACCTCGCATTCAAATGAATGTCCTAAAGCATACACATGAAAATCACCCCTTCGTGGCTCAAAGAACCAATATAGAAGCTCGATATAAATTGTCACTCGCTCAGAGAAGGGTAGCGCAGGCACTCCGTATTCAAATGACGGCCAACAGCGCGTAACCAGCAGTGTCGGTTTAGGTTATGGCCGAGAGAATACAATGCACGTGAGCTGCACAATGAAATAACAGAGTTTGATTTAGTGTGTTTGTTTTCGCACAGGCTTTCATTGTTGAACGGTACCAGCAATGATTCTCAAGTGAACTGGTGTGCGTTTATGGAGCAAAATGTTAGAAGAAGAGTGCGAATGAAACTTTTCAACTTAAATAATCATTTCACTGACAGAATCATTTGTTTATTGAAGTCCATAATCGAAATGAATTACCTCACATGGCTTTAATTTATTTCAATGAGCATTTAATTAAAAGTGGCGGTCTAATCCAACGCTGAAATTAATATTTTGGTACTTCCCAAAGTATGGTAAAAAAATTCTGCGTAATTCCCCTCCGTAGCCTATGATATTTTTATGGATTTATTGAATACTGAATGTGGTTGTTGAATAATTTTGATGGAATCTTAGGAAGAGATTAGGTGATTGTTACCACATGAAAATCGAATTACACGATGGATTCTTAATCGAGCAAATTCTCGGAGTTCATCTCCTGTCTGTAATTGAGGAATGGAGTCACAGAGATATTGAGAAATCTTGTTTCGTTAACTGTACAGAGTCCTTGAAGAGGTATAGCATCACGTGTTCAAAATTGTAAAATCGGAATGATGATGATAAACTGAAGGGGATCTCTGACTCCTCCTGATCTGGTAATTAAAAACGTGCATAAAGATTTCCTTTTTATGATAATTGCATTTAGTATGTTCATAATTCAGTGTCTTTTCTTCTTAATTTTGTGAGTGCACTACATTAGGAACTAATGTCTGCAAAGTACCAAACGGAAAGGAAATAGGCATCGCTGTTTGCAATTAAAACAAAAAACTTGCTGCATAATTTTCAATTTTAGTATATTACTAAGCACTATTGAATTTCGAGATCTTGTAAATGGCTCATGAGTCAAGTGTTCGTACAATTTACAGCAAGGAATAAATGCAGAAGAAAACGTGATTCCTGTTATATATTTTGCAGTTGTTCTTACATGAGAGACTGAGGCGAGCCGAGCGACCGCTCTAGCGCCAAAGATCACAATAACACGCGTGTTACATGCCCTCGTAAATCAAGCACAAAGGATGCTTATGCTCATGCAGATTCAGACCAAGATTATGCATGCAAAATCTGTAACGACCCATTCGAGGGAGGCCTACAACAAATATGAGCGTACACTGAATGCATAGGCCTACGGAAGTGTGCCCATATGCATTCGCAGCTGGCAAACTGTAAGTACGATTAGTCATTGGTGACCAATATTTGTCTCAATGAGATGCTTGGATAGATCGGGTTGAATATGGGACTAGCCTCAGTTCATGTACGTGAAATGAACGAATGGATCTGAAGTTTCGTTTTTGTTAATACGGAGAACTCAGCAGTTTTCATTCCATTCTTTAAAAAATTACAAAAGGTAATGAAGCATTTTCTGAGTAGTTCATTTCTGTGAATAATAAGTGCAGTACTACATGATTACTGGAGTTTTATAATAATTATTTATAGCGGGACACGACAACAGCTCAGCAACGACACTGACGTCATGTCAACTTTCAGGATAAATATCTCGCGATAGGAATCTCTCTCGCCTCAGCAATAATTCCGCCAATGAGCCCCATTGAACGACGCTTAACTGTTTGAGACTACTAGTTGTCACGATTAGCGAGAGTGGCTTCAGACAAAGCATGCTGCAACAAGGTACATGTACTTTTTACAGCACCGAGCTGCACCGAATTCGTTGTAGGCGAAACTAAGGACGCCATGTACTGCTCTTCACCGGCTCCAAACTCAAGCTACTGCGTGTGACACCTGCAAACCACTTGAGCATTTTAGTGTTAAGTAACGCTAGTAAATAATGTCAATTAATTTAATGAAGTAAAATAACTGTTTTGAAAAAAATTAAAATGATGCTCTGCTGGGAGTGCGAGTGACTAACTCATTGCCTCTTGCATGTATAAATAATTAGGCACCTAAATTTAACACATCTAACAAAGCATTTTTGAAATTCAATTCGCGTCAATTCATTGAATTAGTCTTCATACAGACGCTTACAGTCCATTCAGTTCATGTGGCATTACTTAAAAAGTAGATATGATCGCTAACAAGTCTATAATCACTCATCAAATTTTTGGTGCGATTCTCTACTTTTTCAAATCTGATATTTGCCCAATAACTGTAGATTAAAAAAAAGTTGTAGGTGTTGTCCCAAAATCATTGTGCAAATGTATCTTTTAAGAGGGAGGAAACAAAGTCAGCAAACTTTGAGAAGCAGATTTCGGTCACGTTTAACATGAGAAAAGCAACTCCTGGTTAAACTTGCAGTCGCCAGAGATACGAGCATCTAGCAACTGTTTTTCAGGCAGAGATTAACTGTACTTGAAATCCGTGGCAAATCGTTTAGGAAAGTAGCCTTTCAGAACCTCTTTTTATTCCAGAGCGGGGGATAACTTTTTGCGCAGAGTTCGGTCAGTCATTACGAGGGAATGATGGGCTTGGAATAACATGTCTCTGTCACTCCTATTTACTCAAATATATCCTAAGCTTGGATTTTCACGCTTGAAAGAGTTGTGAGAGCAAATAAAAGCAGTCCTAAGTAAATACTCGTGGCTACTCCAAATAAAGGCCCTGCTCAACTGGCATGTCCACTCACCATTTAAAAAGTGTGCGGCATTCAAACGAGCTGGAAACAGCGTTCGGCTACAGCCTTCGATGTCTCAAATCATAACGTCATTACCGCTATTAGTTCTCTTGATGCTCTGTGCACTCTTGTGATATTCAAAATCTTAAATAATTGGAATTTATACTTCAACTGAAACTACTCTTTTTTGTACTAAAAACAAGAGTTAGCAACTCGCATGGGGTAAAAACGGCACATCTGACTACTCCTTCTTGACTTTAAGATTGTAACATAACAGTTTACTATGGCTTAACGACAACTCCAGTTACTTAGATATAATATTCAAACTAAGATGCGGGTCTTGACGTACAGCAAATTGTGACATGGCCATCTCGAGGCTGCTAACGCGGAGTAGCGACGTTACTTCGGTGGCTGAGATGACTTATTTCTTTATACCAGCACTGTATGAGTGGAAAATACCGATATGTGCTTCATACAGCAGCTTGGATTGTCTGAAATTCATTTCAGTTGGCTACTTTTTACTGTCTATGAAAATCAGTCATATATAATTATCTTGAAACCAAATAAAAATTATATAGCTCATTGGACACCGATTACATATCATCTGGAATGCCCTGTGGGTCGAAAAGAAAGTTTCTGCTTTTCATTTTCAAAAAATTGTCATGAATTGTAATTGCTGTAATCGAATAAGTTGTTCGAGAAAAAAAATTGAAATATAATTAAACACCTAAAAAAGTTTTTGATCGAGGTAAAAACTATAGGCAACTTTATAACCTAAATGGAGTCAAATTATTGATCAGAACCGTTTTTAAACGTAATTCATTTATTCTTCTATGCAGATTGCTCTAAGATTAATTTCTCTGCTCATGCTGGAGGTCAAAAACAAAATACTTGTATATTTAAGTATGAATGCATTTGACATCATGATTCAATAAATCATTATTTATTTCCATACTTGATGTCCGCATTAAGTGGCGGCAAATGAAGTGAAGCTTAATTTCATGCAAAAAACATTCTCGGAAATTGCGAACAGGATGCTCAAGAGACTCACAACGACTCCAAACAACAAGAGGCTTGGAATAATTCGTCAGTAGACTGGAATGCTTGCAATGAGAAGCTGAAGTTCAAAGTCTGAGAAGCGTGACATTGCGTTAACAAAGCTGTGCTTCTAGCAAACGTTCATCGAGAGAAAAGAGCTGCAAAGGACATGCTTTTTGCAACGCAAACTTAGATCTTTCAGTGATCAGAAGTATGTCGATAAAATGACGGTCGCTACCGATGGGCGATTCTATTTGCATAAAAGTGCTTCCGAAAACACAATGAAGGTTTCATTCGAATAATGCGTCCTCTTCGGATATATTTCAACATGGTTGAAAAAGCCTGTGTCCATAATAGCGGTTGAAAAAAGACCATTAAATTCGGCATTGGCTTTGCAATTGCTTGAAATTTCATTAGAAATGACACGAGCAGTAATAAGTGTAGTCGAACTATAAAATTAGTGCAGTCACCTGCGAGGAAAACTAGAACACATTACATTTCGCATTAACTTGAAGTTTGAGAAATTTTTCGAATACGAGAGCACTAGAATGTCACAGATCGACACGTCGGTCATACGTATCAGTGGTCTGTATAAAAATGCGGACAAAAAGCACACGCACCCTTAGGTTTCCCATGGCTGAAAAAAGCGATCAGTTGGTATCGGTTCAGAGAAGCTGTGGAGTGACAGGTATGGTGAACTAGAGAGCTAGGAACAGAGGCTGTGCCTGGGTCACTGTGGTGCGCATCTGGGCGTGATATGATGCCCAGGTCCCAACACACACGACTATGTTAAATGAATTAGTTGTTAACGTGCACTGATTTTATGCTAGGTGGTGAAACTTGGGGAAAATATTTTTAGTATCCTGAGGACATGAATGAAGTTATCCCGCTATCAGTTGGTTCTGCGCGTAGGGTTATGGTGACTCCTATATCAACGATTGCATCCATCGGTGAGATAAAATTTAAGAATAGTTACAAAGTGTACGCTATTTCACAATGGTCCTCACTAGTAATGAAAGAATTTCAAAATCGAACTGAAGACTTGACATAATCTTTTATCTCAATTACGCGCGAAAATGTGAGCTTACTGACTGCCTGCAAAGTAACATTTGGACACTTTGGCTGAACTTTAAACAGCAAAGAACGGCTTTTGAGGTGAAACGGAGTAGTAAACAGATGTTCTTCTTCTTTTGAACTCTCCAACGTTAACTTATTGCGTACAAAAGATGAACACAAGTAGTTAAAAAGATCATTTCCCGTTACACTATCCAACATTTCGTTTTAGAGTACAGAACGAACAAAATTTCAAATGTCAGAGTTTAAACCCACGCGGCGCTGAGCAGTCCACCTTCCAGGTACCAGGGCGCCCGAGCCAGCGACGAGAACAGAGGTACCCGCCGTGTAACGCCGGGGGACTTGGCTGCCTCCACACACGCAGTCCTGAAGGGAGGCCCCAGGAAGGAAGTGCCTCAGACGTGTCATTGTTAGCCCTGAAGTGGTTCATGTACAAACCGCACTCGAACTTCAAAGAAACTTGCTAATGTCCTGTAAATAGGGTTACAAGAAATAGAGTAGTCTTTGTCATTGGGCCACTTGAAGTACAATTCCTGTTCACAGAAACTTGGCGGTTATTCAAAACATGTTTGGAGAAGTTGCAAAAAAAGTGTGCTTTCAGTTTTGATTTCGTTTGTACAACGTCCATGACATGTGACGTGCAAGTGTTTTTTTCAGGTTCTTACAGTTCAAGGCAAGGCGTTCATGAGAAATTCTACTCGTCTATCTACTACTGAAAATGACCGTCGTGTGTTTATATATTTATTTATTTCGTGTCAGGCTCTTAAGAATAGTAGGAAGAAATTAGCACCGGCGGTCTTGGTTCCAGTTCACTGGTACATTAATGCACACATTTTCGCTGTAAAAGTGCACCATAATGTCACTTTCAAAAAGATTAGAGAGATCCAGAGCCTTATATACTCGAGTCGGTATCGTGGATACCGAGTTCAGAGGGGTATTACATATTACAATATACTGCATTACAATCTTACCTAATAATACCCTTGGTGAGTTAATTTGTTTGGTGTCAGCTTCTTCCGTCTCTCAGGGACGCTCATGAGGATGCTTAAAGACCGTATCTGTGGTACGAGTTTCATGAGTGCAAAACTACAAAAATACTTTTATCGCGGGGGACTATTAGGATGGATATCTTCACATCTGGAAGGAAATTATAAGGAAAATATTGAATCCCGTCATTTTTGAGAGGCGTGTGCACTAGTTTTAAAATAGTGAAGGAAGTAAAATCCTACCTATGAATGGAGCAACATTGTCCTATTCTTTTAATTTGATTTGTTCTAGGATATAGTTCTTAGCGAACAGCTTTTAATAACAAAGTATGATGCGCGAATATTCTGTAGCACTGAGTCCTAAACATATCAGCCGTATAGCTCACCAGCGACAGCTTTGCAGAGCGTGAAACTGAAGTTTGCGGTAAAATTTTACGAAAATTGTTGTAGTAAGACCTATGGAATGGATTCTTTTTTATTGGATCAAACAAACACATTCTGGTTATAAAACCATTTGAGCTCATTCACAACTGAAATAAAGAAAGGATACAACGTCTTAGAACGTCCGATCTAAGTTCGTTTAAAAGTTTTAAGATGAAAGTGTACTATGAGTATATTTATAAAAAAATATCGCTTTATGTGATGTTCCACAACAGTTGCATTTGTTCGAAGCAAAAAAATATTTAAATTTTCTCGGAGGACCTTTCTATGACATCTGACGCTGATGGTTTTTCCAATTGATTTACAACTACAATTATTTCTACCAACTCATTTTAAAAGGACGGATTGCTCAAAATTTTGTTTGAGCTATTTAATTTTAAGGTAACGAAAATTCCAAATAAGGGGCTGATAACTAAATTTCTTGCACAAAAATGACTTCACAGTTCAGATCCAATTGGCTGAAAAAGTGCTCTCTGATTCAGATTCACTTGGCTGCAAGAAAAACTCAGATTCTGAGATCCAGATTAATTTCTAAGGACATTATACACTACAATTGAATTTCAATGTTACACAAAAGTAGAGTTCAGCAAATATCAATTACTTTAAAAGTTAAAACGATGCTCGAACATCAATAATTATTATAGCGGCTCTAGTAATGCTAGCCCGCCATCACGCGTTGTTCGCTCAGGGTAAAGTTCACATACCAATTTCACAGTAGCACCTCCTGTTAAAAGTACTTGAACACAGCACAGCAGTTCCAAAAAATCTATCGAAGTGAAATAATAATTTAGCATTCTGGTGCACTGGACGGGTGCAGCCGAACAGATCGTGAACTCAGAATCATCCACTCCTGACGGTATGACGTTGTCTTACATGCACGTATTTAAATCATGCTGTTCAAGATACATCGCTGATTTGTACATGTCAAAAGTTCCTTATAGATTTCACTACGATCAGCTTTACCCTGTACCAAATGCTGTGCAAAAAGCAAAAAAACATACGGTTACGTAGCACAATACATGCTGCGAAACAGAATAATGTTCGTTTCGAATAAAATTGATGAAAAAAAAGAAGTGTCGGCCATCGTTTTCCAATTTCTTCGTGGTATTTGTGACTATCTCACAAAATTTTCCCATTTTGTAAAATTCTACTACGCTTAACTAATTAAAAAGATACCTTTGTTGCTCCAGCAGTCGAAGCACAAACAGACGTAATGAAAAAAAAAATCAGAGCTTCTACGAAGAACTTTTGAAGCCGTGAATGGAAAGCAGGAATTAAAGTTGTTGAATTGATAACGAAAATTTAAAAAAATAAAATAAAAAGCCTATCAATTAATAACTTGGTTGCGCAAGCCGAACATGAATTCACTTATGTCATCTTAATTAGTACTAAGTCGTTGTTCTTACTTTAGTTGCACGGAAAAAATTCAATCGCATTGTATTCGGAGAACAAGTTAATAATAATACGCAATAAAAATGGCTAAACTCGAGCACTTAATTTTATCACAGATGACATGAATGAAAAGTTTGCATGACTATACAAGTACGAAGGGAGCATTGAATAAAATTAGAATGAAGTAAAAATCTTACCTATATGAGAGACTCCTACCATTCTAGGTTTAATTCTTACTGAATAAATATCTTTGGTCCATCCTGAAAATTAAGCTGAGATAGATTCTGGAGTGCTAGTAACAGTTTTAGCAAGATTGAGGCTTTCTATTCACAGATCTGTGACTTTAAACTAGTCCTTCATATGATATATAACCTGCATAGATAAGCGGTTACAGGATGATATCGGAGATAAAAATAATGTTCTCTGAGGAATAACTATATAAATTCATTTCCATGAAGTTCAACTAACCCGATGTTCGAAATTGTTATTTGTTATTTTTCTATTAAATATTATTATTTATTTTTTATTTTTAATATTCCTTGCTCTATCTGAGAATTGGATTTTCTCTCGATAAGTTTCCACAGAACTCGTAGCGTATTCGTTCCCCAACACCAATACTGCTGTCTGTTGAATATTAATTTCACTCCCATGCCGAACCAGCTACTAGTGGCATCGTACCTGCTTATTGTATCATAAACAAATCTTTGAAAAAAATTTAAAAGCGTGTAGTAAAGTCTGCGGATTTTCAGAGACTGATTTGATTTACTACAACAATAGCTTTCAAATGCTTGTAAAGTTTCATCTAGTAATATTTCATCGCCAGCTAAAATTTATTTTCTTGAATTCAGACGCTCCTGTTAAATTAAACGTTATATTTGACATAGAATTTTATAGTATTTACTCTTAGATTGGTACGCTTCTCCACAGAGAGAGGAGGCAGTCCGTCTCGTCGTTTTGCCAAAATAATTTCCTGAATGATTCGAAAAGTGAACATTCTTGAAATTAGAGGTATATAAAACTAGACAAATTATCATTCAGCCCTATATTAAAGAAGTTTCAGCAAAATATTTAAGGAAAAAAATGTTCAATAATAGCGTTCCGAACTTTTTTTATTTCTTATTCCTAAGAAACTTACCTCACATTGGCGAAAACTCCCAAAATTATTTCAAAACCCTGTTTTCCGGTGCACTCACAACCAGTGTGCGTCTAGAAACAATGGAAATGTCCAGCGCCGTATTTCGGTTAATGGAAGACACTTCAAATTTTGTCGCTGTAAGTCACTCACCAGACGCACTTCACACGTTTACAGCCGACATCTTTTATATGCAAAGCAACTGTCAGAACGTTTCTGACGTGAGAATGAGCTACAGGAGTGACAATCATTTTTTTCATATATTTTTTAAGCTCCCAGATCGGATTGTTGTGGAGGCAGCGTGGGGAGAACGATGTTCCTTCTGCTTACAATAGGAGAGGCGGCACGACTGAGCGCCACCAATTCTATGCTCAAAATTTGACAGATTTCGTGGCAACAGGAGCCAAAATTGCATGGCAGGACCATGAGATGGAAGAAACATCGGAGAACAGCAGTCAGTGGGAGATTAAATTTTCTTCGCTCATAATTTGAAGAATGAATGAAAATACAGATGGGCAAGTCGAAAAGAATTTTACGAAGGTGTTACTTTTAATCAAATATGTATGTATACAAAATATTAAAATAATTTGGATTGAAATTAGTCCCTGAAACGACATGTAACAATATTGATACAAGCCTTTTACATTTTAATTAAAGTTCAAGGACCACGAGGTGTAATCTCCACGCTAGTAGTTCTACAGAGAATCAAATGGAAAGAAGAAAGTTACCTGACTAGGATGAAGTAAAAAGTAAATACAATTGTGTATTTTCATTTGGGCGCAGAAGTCGGTTGGTAGCGACTGGAAGTCACTTCCGCACGGCTGCTCGCCTTTGCGCTCCGATAATGACTCACCAAACAATCATTTCCATGAGAAAGCTTTGAAAATGCGTGCATTTTTGTGCCCGGAATTCATCTCTTATTATCGAGCCCTCTCCTTTAGAGGCCACAACAACAAACAAGTCGGTACCTAAAAATCCATAAGCGAGAAGCGAGCGTCTCGTTAACAAAAGCATTCACGCACTTTTTCTTAGATTCACATTCAAGGTAAAAAGTGCACACGCGGACAAAAAGCCTCTTTTTTGCCGAGTTAAGGTAAGGCTTGACAGAGGCTGGCATACTTATCTGGGCGTAGGATTTAAGATCTCTACGGACGTTTGATTGTGTGTCAATCATAGAAATCGATACCTTGAAGTTCTGTGCGCATTTACTTACGATCCTTTGGGCACGTGAATACGAATTCTGTTGGGTATCACACCTGAGTAAAATTCTTCACGATTGTTGTAAAAACGTTTTAGACGTTTGAAGGAAATTTTAGTGTGTTGTCACACGTTCCTAAACTTGTTGGAATGGCTTACCGCTACATCAGTAGAATTTTTAAGCATTATAAGACAGTTTCCTCTCATATATGTGGCTTCCACATAAGCAGCTCGTGACTTTTCTAAGTCAAATGATGCGCTATGCACTACAATTCCTAAGGGGTTACAAATGACAAATCATCCCTGAAAATTTTAAATTCCAAACCTTCGTTGCTATCGAGGGAAATTCAGCTAAACAAATAATTTAGAGACTGTTGAGCTTTTATACTCGGCAAACTGTCGAGTATAAATAATATCATTTCATTTCGTTTCCATATTTTATCGCTAATGGGTCATTCCTCTAGAATAACCGTCACCAAATTTTTCTCACCTATGAATTAGAACTCTTTCTCAAAATTAACAGAATCACGGTTCCGTACGGAAGTTTTTAGTGTAAACTTCCAAACTCGAACAGTTTTTAACACTTTAAATGCGACGTGACCCACCGGTGGTCATTAAGGAGGTTTTCAAAGTGCTGCTGAGCGACCAGAAGTCACTGACTCAATGTTCATAAAAACCTAATGAAAACTAAATAAAGGCACGATCTATTTAATGTTCCTTTTTTCGAATTAGATCTCTAAAGAGAATTCTAATGTGAGTTGGACATTGAACTTCAGTTTACCCCCGTAATTAACGTT
This sequence comes from Platorchestia sp. MABIK, assembly GCA_014220935.1. Classification (NCBI taxonomy): domain Eukaryota; kingdom Metazoa; phylum Arthropoda; class Malacostraca; order Amphipoda; family Talitridae; genus Platorchestia; species Platorchestia sp. MABIK. The sequence goes on along the minus strand of JACJUY010003655.1, from coordinate 44,218 downwards.
TTAATGATCATTAGCATTCCGAAGCCCAGAATACTCTAAATTCCTCTCCTATATCAACAGAACAGGAACCTGCTACACAACATCAAATAACGACTCAACATTAGAGTAAGCTGTCAGAGCTGCTATAGGCATTGTCTAGACTCGTCAAACTCAGCCCTTTTTACAGCACTCGATCCACAGTACGAATTTTTCGCGACAACTGAGTACTCATTGTTCAGATCTCATCTGCAGAACAGACTGCGTTTCTCCCACCATTATTGTAGGACTTGAACAATTAACCCTTGACACATTGTATCATTATTATAAGTCACCATTTTTGCAGGGAACTTTTTTTCGGGAGCTGAGATTCTGGGACTGAACCCTGCCGCTTCCCATTGTGCGTGCGACCTGAAACATGACACTGCGGCCTGCACATCAATGGCGCTCTATTTTAGAGCGGCGACAAATTATACCTCGGCCAGATGACTGTAATCAGTTGGTAAAGGGTTGCGAGAAGTCCTTGCGCTGCGTACAATAACATTTCGCACTCTTACAAAGCTCACAGAATGCCCAGATGAGTCACAAAAGAAGGGAAATGTGAAATTTTGGTTGAAGAGCCCACAAATATTTTGACAGCCAAAATGAACGTTAAAGAAAACTGGCAAGTTTGGCATTCAACACCTCGTAACTTAGTAAGATTATTTATTTTAGAACGGATCTTGGATTGATATTTTGCTGATGACGAACGGAAGGAAGCAGCCTGGAAGAGAAATACCGTTTCGATTTGCATCAAATTAAATGGTCGTAATGTAAGAATTTAGGAAGCATTTCAGGGCTTCTTGATTTGACTAATTTGATTTTTCCTCGAAGAAATCAAGCCTTTGACAATAGGGTTGAGAGCAGGGATCAAGTCAGGCCCCAGGATGTTTAATTCAATACCAGAAGACCAGGGCCGCTGGCCAAACATGATTCATTGCAAGGAAGAATAGAGCAACGGCGCATAATGAATCGTGCATTAGCATTTCAAACGACGCGAAATGTTGATTTGTCACGGCAATCAGGCAGCAAGAAGCGTTTAAATCGCGTCCTTCTATTCCACAATGCTGAAATGGTAAGCATGAGCTTGTCTGAGAGTTGTCCATCTTTTTGAACTATCGAAATATTTACTTTGAAAATGTTGCAAGTTGAAATTAGTGTTCCGAACTTTGGAATTATGAAAAATTACCGCATGTTTATGTATTCAGCTGAAATTTTTGCATATTTTTCACACGTAATATTTTGAACAGGCAAATTGGACGTTGGAATTCGCCGTAATGTGACACTTAATTCAATGGTTCAACGAAGAAAGGTTTGGATCGCACTTCCCCAAAATAAGCAACACTCTCAACACCATACCAGGACTGCGGCCACACAAAAGACGTTCTGTACCTCCGTCTTCAGTTCAAAATCGAACTCACTCGTTTGGTCGAATAAATTCCCGTGGCTAAAAATTGTCGGAAAATAGCCTAATCATCCTAGCGAGCAGTTCATATGAATTAAAGAGGGAAAAATTCCCGAGGGTCAGCAATCCCTCTTCAAAGTCCATTAAGACTGAAGGCTAAGGAGCGTCTGCAAGGCCCCATTTTTGTTCCCTATGGGAATAATTACTTTATTTGGAAAGCTCGAAATTTACGGCAAGCTTCTGTAAGTACTCAGAGACTCGCCGTCTCAAACTTGCCTCCTGCGCGTCTCGAGCAGAAGGGGTTGTGCGTCGAGAAAATAAATACCATTTCAAGGTGTACATGTTATTGGCTCTCGCTCATTCATACTTGAAGGGCGATCGAATTATGAGCATTGTTATTTCGATTTTTTGATCTCGCATTCGTTCATTAATAAAAATATGCAAATTTACTCGCACATCAGAAATTTGTGTAATATATGCTTATTTATACCAAATGGCTTACTTTCTTTATGATTCTATCAGTTAACATACAAACTCATGATTTTATTCAAATCATAACATGAATTTTCATTTTCTTAACGAATTTGTCTAAAAATGCCCGAGTTTATCTGCATTTGATCCTGTACATGGAACCCGCAGATAATAAAGTCAATTTAGTGAAACATACAATTAGTGAAACTCCTGAGTTGAGCGAAACTCAACATTCTGTGACACCTTCTGAAAGTCTCAACTCCTTCCTTCCAAACCACCTGAATCGGTATATGAAAATTAGCCAAACAAATTATACTCTTCATTAAGGATGAGGAATTAAGGATAATTGTGTACTTTGCAGTGCACTTACTAATTTGCTACGTAAAAAGGCAGCACCAACCAATCAAGGTAATCTATTTCAAGATTGCTTTTATTTTGTGCTTCTCCTCAGAATAAATTTCCCCTCACTAGTCATTGAAGTTGACAATTCATTAAATAATTTCTGTTACCTGAATTAAAACAAGCGTTTCATAGTTTTTAAAAGCAATGCTGTTAACTCTAAACTGTCCAACGTCTCTACAAAAAATGCTTATAAATTCTGTTTCTTGTCTAATTTGTTCCCTAATGTGTTTGTTAAACATCACAGTGCAGCATCAGTTCCGTCTCGGTTCCGATGACGGTGACTACCTGACGCCAGTACTAGTCGAATGGCGGTGGTTGTAATAGCAGTAATATGAGTATTTAAATGCAACGAAAATGAATTAATATAACTGCAATCTCTGCTAAAATAACCTCATTGACGCTTCAGCAACAGCAGCTGCATCTTCGAGACGTATATGAGAAATTAATTTTTTCCATGGCTGACATATTTAAACCTTTCATCATTCCTGTGACACACAGAAGTGATATATTACAAAAGATAATGCGTTGACATTTTGCAAGGTTTTCAATTAACAGTAATTTATTTCACGTTGCTTCTCCATCTTTTTAGAAATTGAATATCCTGGGAATAGACCAATTATCTGCACAATGATATAAGAACTGTGAAAATACAGTGTGCCAGTACATTTTCTTGGTTCAAGGAACCTACACGCCATTTCATCAAATTTTGTTCAGGTCATATCAGCTTTTGAAGTTCAGAAAGCTCAATGTTATTGCTTCTGTTTCAAGATGAGCCTGAGTCTTGCATCGTGCGACCTACAATAATTCAGATCCTAGTTTCGCAAGCAAGCACAGGCTGTCTCCACTGCTCTGTTATTCCCTTTGTTCAGCGCATTTGGAGGTAAACATCCAACCTGAGCTAGAAGAGAGAGCGAGAGAAGCTCATCCTAAGTTTGTATTGACATTCCTGATGAAAAACATCACTAAAGGGAATGGTAAAAGCCCTCTCAAGAAGAAACCGAAAACAAACCCGTTTGACGTGACTACGGGCCAGCGCTCACAAAATAAAACTTTGGCTCTCAAACATGGTTCACGTCCGCCAAGTGGAGTGCTTCAATTTTGCTGCACATGATAAGATTCAATTGCTTTACGATACATGTAAAACAACATGATACTCTGGAAAACCTTTTATTATTGTCAGATGATGAATAAAGTAATAAAATTCAATTGAGATTTACGTACAATAACATTATTGGCTTAAATCGAAAGCCTCTCATAGGTCGTATGTACCGTAGTTCAAAAAATCATGGAATTCTAATGTTTCTGTTAGTATACAGTTTCAATTCTTATTCGAAATTGGTCAAAATTTCAAAAGTGAAGCATTGAACTGAGTTGGCTGAGTAACCTCTGCTACTGCAAATGATTTTTAACCACATCAAGTCTGTCCTCTTGCTGTATAAGGTTATGTATGCTCTCACACTCGTAGCATATGTATTCATGATTAATCGCAAGCGACTTCGACAAAAATTCTAAAGCTGATGCTACCCAATAGCTTTGTTCTTTAATTCAATACCAATCATGGGTCTAACTTTCTTCTTGGTTTCAAGCGAACCTCGTACTTGCCGAAAACAGAGTCGCGTGTTCAGCTCTATTTTGGCGTTCATAGCTCAATTTATAGGAAATGTTCATTGCATTAGAACATTAAGGCAAGAATGGGTCCTCAAACGGCCTAATATTGGGCTCTTACTTGCTCGTCCGAACCATGACTGTGGATAGAAATTCATAAGCCTAATTGAAGCAAAGAGTTGAGGCGCGGCCGGCGGCCAGTCTGCATTCTCCCACTGAAAGTGGGGCTGTGCGCGCTGTTCCAAGGAAGACTGGGCCTCTTTTAAACCAGTACTCTTACAAAACGGTAAACGTTTCGAAGGTGTTGACACTAGTTCATTCTAAATGTGAACACATAACATGACTAAAAGGAAAGAAGGAGCATCCAACTAACTTTCAGGACAACTTGAAAAACACGCTATAACGATTTATTATAACATTCGTGGTCATGTTAATAGTATAAATACTTAGATTACTGATGAACATAATTTCAAAATTAGTAGATATTCATACTTTCTGCAAGCTTTTCCCGCGGTTTAATTTCTTTACAGATTTCACTCATGCCGATTTTTCAACTATATCTCAGTCCGACAATGTAAAAATGAATCGTTCCCATTATGTTTTTACATATGGAAACTCTTTCCAAAGTTCTTTTGAGACGCGTCAAAGGAACATGTTTTTCCCATCCCCGTCAATATATACGTATTCCAATTAATTCAATCAGTCTCCATAACAGATGAAAGAACCGTCGATGGTCATTACGTAATATTGCGGACAGGCATAGAAGCTATACTTCTACTGAGTACATGCTCCACCTCCCAATGAAAGTTGTTTTAATAAATCACATGAACTGTTGCCTTGCAAGGGCATTATTTGTGATAAATGATTAAAATAATTCATTCATTCATTTTTACCGGAGCCAACTATTCACAGGACGTCGCATGAACGTTAGTGTCCTGACGGAATATTACAATATTCTGCCGCTGCTGTTACGGCAATACTATTTTCTGTATGTCGGGAAAACTTTCATATCGTTGAGACGTATAACGAGATTAATTTGAATTCAGTCGTACGATTTGTGCCAGTTACTTAGCCCAATTCTCGTAGGGTAATAACTCAAATATTATGAATTCATCTACCGAAATACAATGCATTTTCCATTTTATCCACCAAGAACCACCGATTCGCATTGAATATTAACGCTTCATTGAGACTTCACTGCGCTCATTGATAATTTCACTCACACCAGCCACTCCAGAACCGTTGCTCGCGGTGCAAACACCAATATTTCAATAAGGCTTCCAACGGCCACTGCCAACAGCACGGCGCGTGATTACGACAGTGCATTCGCGAGATAATTAAGGAAAGGGTGCATCACATGCAGCCGCATCTCTGAGACGGGCCACCTGCTGCTACGATGCCCGTTGCACTTGGAATTCACGGCAGCTTTCGGTGCTTCCATTATCCCAATTTGCCTTTTTCTGGGCTGCGCTTCTACAGCTCCAGTCACAAGGGAATACATGAGGCTAATTTTGGGCTTTTCTCTAGTTCTTGGTTTGGGATAAACAATATTCAAAAATTTGAAAAATATTATTGGCTTTGCGTTGAGCTTGTTTATATTCGTAATTCGACCACAATCGTAACCATTTATGGGAAAGCATTATTGTCGTTGGCTTGACCTAAGTTAGATTCGCTATGGGGTGTAGACATACATATATATATAAGGGTTCCTATAATTGTAAGTTTTGAAGCGTGTGGTTTTTCTATTCTTGGGGAAGAACATATTTTTGCAATAAACAAATGTTATTTTCTTAGCAATCAGTATGAGTGAATTTTCACTTTAACCTGGAACTTTATGCACGTCTTTGACCCCATCGAATTTCTAGTGTGTGTTACAATACAGTTTACAAACTCGTCTAATTCCTTTGTATGTCTCCTGTCTAGTACATTTCTGCTTCTGGGCTTACAAACATACATTGTCCTGAGCTCGCCTCTGTACGGTATCGAGGAATTCAATTTTTAGATCTTGCATTGTAGGTGTTTCATCTTAAAAGTTTCCAGCAATCTATTGAGTATTATCGGTAACACCGCCAACACTTAAGAAACATCTAAATATTTAAACAAAGCGATTATTCATGCGATTATTCGAATTGAATAATGAAAGTGATTATTCAATTCTTTGCGTACCCATAATGGTTTAACTGCAAGTTTGTTCTATCATCTTCAAGTCATCTCTGTCCAAGAGTGAAAAAGTGTTGAATAAGAAATTTTTCCCGCCTCTGAAAACCTACTTCGGAGGAGAGTTTTCATGATGCTATTAAAATTCGTGGGAGATTTTGTAAACTAATCAGTCCCTGTTTGAGTAAATTTTTGCGAGTGCCACTTTCAAGGAATTTGGAAATAATAGTTCAATGAAAAACTACGACAGTTGCTTATCTTTCAGTTAGTCCAAACAAGCGCAAATCTGTGTCTTACTTGAAAAGTGAAATGAAATCACACCCTGCTTCCGTCTAATTATATCAAATTCAGTCAGTTTAATCCGTACGTTACTAAGCCAAATCAAACTCATATATTTTTGTGAACCTGTATAGCGACAAGCTTATCCGTACTCGTCAGACCAAGCCTACGCGTACCCAAGACAAGCCAATTCTTCTGTGTGACTGTCAAGTTCAGCCTAATTGTGGTCTGTACAGTACCCAAACGAAATTAGTTTGCACCCCAATCAAGCCGATCCCACCCGAGTTAGTACGTTCGCTAGTCAAGTCTATCCGATCCGAGTTAGTACGTACACCAGTCAAGTCTATCCCAGCCAAGTTAGTACGTACGCCAGTCAAGTCTATCCCAGACGAGTTAGTACGTACGCCAGTCAAATCTATCCCAGCCGAGTTAGTAGGTACGCCAGTCAAGTTTATCCCAGCCAAGTTTGTACGGACGCCAGTCAAATCTATCCCAGCCGAGTTAGTAGGTACGCCAGTCAAGTCTATCCCAGCCAAGTTAGTACGTACGCCAGCCAAGTCTATCCCAGCCAAGTCAGTCCGTGCAACAGGCCGCGCGATGGACAGAAAGAGTCCATCACGGCAGCCACAGCTCTCTCTTAATCTTACGGTCAAAGTTTGCTCATATCTTTAATTAATTCTCCTGCCCGCGCGCTATAAACTCCTTGCAACGTGAATGAAAAGTTTTATTCGCTTATAAAATGTGACGACATCGCGTGAAAGTATGGGGCAGGCGCAGCTCGACGCTAAAGCGCCGCTCTCTCGTGCGTCGCTGGTGGCGAGGGATCAGCTTCACATTATTCTGTCTCTTAAAGAAAACCCCGGTGATAATAATCTACATGCCGTCGTGTGTTTAAAGCGAGTCAGGTTCTTTTATTACAATAATGTAATATTACAATATTACAATAATGTTCATCGCAACATCGAATACCGTAATATAATGATAATTTCATCTCCACAATGATACTCACTTTCTGGTTTACTGCAAAGATCATCGCATAATGGTTTATTTTTAAGGAAACGTAGGTACATAATGATCGTTAATTAAATAGGGGATAATTCAAGGAAGTTGACGTGCATGATTGTTGTGTCATAGGAACATCTTAAACATCATATAGATATTCTGACTCTAGTAACACGGTTTTTTTAGCTAAAACAGAGTATGCACAAAATGATCTTGATTCAAGAGTTTTTTTTTAAATTACCTACCTCATTATTATGATGTTATATTACATTTTGAAGAAACTAACATACCAACAACCTAAAAAGCAGAACTGTTAGTAATTTTAAACTTAGATTTTCTCGCCAATCACACTATCAAATTTCACAAAATAAAAAGTAGCATGAAGATATATTTCTTAATTCCCCATGTTTATTTTTTTAGGTATTTGAGTCATCAAGAATACCCAATAAAAAGGCAAAAAATTTCTAACTTGTTTCGTGTAAAGATCGACCCGAAAACCTTAAGAGGGCAATTGGTGTCTCATTGCGACTTTTCAGAAATGGTGGACGATGTCTGAAGAAAACCCAACAGTGTTAGAACGAAGAAAAACGACAAATAAATTCATTCAGGCTTTGAAAGCAATAAATTTAAAAGATCACACAATGTCGATGAACAACACTGCTAATGAACTTGAATAAGATTCTAAAACGGTTAAACAGCCGTACACTACAACTTGGAATTTTATTTTACACTAGGATGCCAAAGCACCTTTTAACGCAGTCTATGAGGACCAGAAGGTTTAACGGTAAAAGAAAATCCTGAAATGCTTAAGACTCATTGAGCCACTGTGAAGGTATTGGTAAGCAAAAAAACATCATGTTAACGACTGACCTATCGTCCTGCAATGACTGTTTCAAAGCCTGATCATCAGCTGATATCTAGGCACTTATTAGACTAAACATACAGTTCAAGTGATGTTTTTTTGGCGCGGTTGTTTCGTGACTGTTTGGTGCGGTTGTTTCCAACAGGAAAAGTGATTCTGTATTTTTCCAAGGTTGAAAAGAAGGTTGGAGCTTACGTGTTCTACATGGTGATGAGGTATCAAGTCTTGCCTTGGCTGAAGGAGAAGTATCCCGAGGGGAACAGAGTATGCACCCAGGACGGTGTACCCAGCCATAGAACTTGGACAAATCAAAAATTCTGCAGAGTTCATTCAACACATTTTGGAGCAACCGGCTTCTCTCCTTTGTCAAGTTCCGACCTGAACCTTCTGGATTACGCCGTTTGATGGAAATTGGAGCGGGCACCCAACAGGACCTCTCACTGCATCGTTGAATCAAAGCTATAATGAAGGTATAGTGGGCAAATATGTCACACACCTTTATTATAAAAAGCTGTGCTGCCCTCAGATGTCGCGTGTAGGCGGTTTCAAAAATACGAATTGTTACATTGAAAAAATGGCCAATTGTCACGTTTTTAACGATCGAGTTTCGTGGTCTCCCATTATTATTTTTTGGCTTATGAATGCTTCACAAAAGATTCGCTAAAATTTGGAATCATTTGTCAAATTGGCTTCTCACTGTACACTTATCCTGATATTTTGGTAATTTTGAACAAGTTTTCACGTATCCTGAACGACATGTTTGCCTCTTTGCTGATGAATTAGAAAAAATTCTGATCCCCTATTTTCCTATGAAACTTATAAAAATTGATCTTGATGAGCTGTTTTTCCCGAATTTTCCCCAAATAATAATTGTTATGATCTAAATATTTTTTCTAGGTTAAGGAAACCAAAGTTTAGACTCTAAAGATAATTTACGCAGAAGTTTCGATGAAAGTACTGATTCTGACCGTTTAATTGTTATCTAAGCATGAGGATACACTGATTTTGGCATCATGAGGGTTTCTAGCCCAAGTTCGTGTGAAAATGTTCCCAAAAATTTGTAACATTTTTCACCAAAGATTTCGTAGGGATAAATGATCATTGTCTGTCAATCTTTCCTCGAACTCATGTTAAGTCTCGTTCTGATGCTTCACACTTCCTCGAAAGGTTCTTCGTTCAAAAGAAATATTAAAATTTTTTCTGTTTGTGTAATCAAATTCCAATTCATTTCACATTTCCCCTAAAATATATCCAATAGATGTATGTAATTTTTCGTTAAACCATGTCTTCTCATTCCTCTTTCACTCTAAATTCCTAGTAAAATCTATTCCTGTATTCTGGTGATCTTGCTCTCAAGTTTTCCATAATACACGAAATGGGATATTTTTTCACTTTTTTCTTGCATTTCTCAACATAAATTCTCCAAATGACTGATGCTTTCGTAGAGTATTAATACCTGCTACGTGTTGGTTAAATTCGAAAGTGAAAAATGAAATACCAGCAGTCATGCATATAATTTATTTCATTGGCCGTTTCTTCCCCAAAATGTGACTAGATCCCAACACGTGACGCATTAAACTCATTTTTTTAGTTCATTTCTTTGTTTTGATGAAGATTAAATTTTCCTTTTCTGTAGAAATAGCTCAATTTCGTTTTCCCAATTTCCGCGACAGACCGTTGTGCAATTATTGGAAGTCGACTTATATGCATCGAGTTCCAATTTATGACATCATCAGAGTACCCATTTATTTCTATTAATAATGGGTCACTCAATGCTTATTTATCTACAGAAATTTAACTTCTTGTATATAAGGTTGGTTCAATAAAATAAGGTAAATTTTATTATGTAAGAAAGTTTAATAAACAGCCGAGAACAAAAATCAAAACACTTCACATTGATTAAATTTAGTCTAACTTTTTATGGATTTCGACTAATTTATTTTTTCACGTTGTGTATCAGTAATTTTTCCATATGGGCACTTCCTCAGTCTACATGTAGCAAAATGTGAACCAAATCCGGTGATATCGACTGACACGTACTCTTTTATCTGCTTAAACAGCAAGTGAAGTCTGCGAGATGCCAACACTGCTTTCGAATAATAAAAATATGCTTTTCAACAAGCGTACTCGCCAAGTCAACCCAAGAAATCGATGGAACAAAATTTCCATAATCATCGTTTCCTTAGAGACTCACCCATTGTGAACAGTCGGTGAAAAGCAATTTTTGGGCCTTCTTATTGAAATGCAAAGCGCTGGCAGTCCAACTTGACGTGGCGGTGGGGCCTGTCTCGGCCCTGACAGCTCTCAGACGTGCGCCTTCCCTCACAAAACTTAGCACGTCGTCGCAACACGCATAGGTGATTTCTTCTCGTGCACCACGTAAAGAAACCTGCTCGCACGAATGTATTTGTACTGAAGTGCAAATCTAGAGCGCTTTATTTTGAGTCAATTTGCGCATTGAGCTACGCTTTCTAGCGATCGATAGTCATCTACCAGTATTAAATTAAGCTAGTCAGTTCTAGAAGACACAAGGGAAAGAAAAATAGCTGTATTTACGTACATTCGTGCACGCATAAATCTATAACTGCAAGTTTATTCTACATTTTCACATTAATTACCATGGAAATTACCGAAACAGAATGAAATTTATGTCATAAGTTCTGTTAATACGATGGAAAAACAGGAAGCATTGTTTTTTGCATTGATATCAACAGAAATCCATAGTTTAAAAAATATAAGCTGCATTCAAATTCCAGTTAATTTTGGATTCAGTATTATAAACGTAGACCATCAACACTCAGTACGAAATCAATATTATGTTCAGTTTGTTTGTTTCAGATAGTTGTTAACTTTAACACTTTGACCGCAATTGGTGTAACTCAAGTTCACTGTTCAACTCAAATTTAAAGTCAATTGTAACAAACAATTTTGACAATAGCAGTCATTGACTGGATCATCCTCCCTTAGCCTTAATTAATTATTTATGAAAATTGAGTTTGCTACTACTGGTAGGTCAGCAGCATTATGAAAATCTCCTCCGTGGCCACCGGTGGCGCACGTTGCGGTCAAAGTTTAATAGGTTTCCGTCAGTCAGCTTAAATTTCACCCTAATTATTGACTGATTTAGTGAACGATGATGCTAGACTTTGGCAGCAACATTCGTTAAGAACAGGGATTTTTCTACATCTTTTCAAAATGAAAAGAGTGTTCCTTATTCATTAGCACGTTGTGAAATTACAAAAGTACTTAACGATTTGAAAGCATTCAATATAATACTGAAGAAAGAAGCCAAATGAATCGGAGAGTGGAGCGTTAGCAACCACTATCGTTCTTTTAATGACTCAATAATACAATATTTCCATCAGTATACTACATTTTTTTTTTAATTTTCTGACAACTGCCATTTTTAACGTATTTTATTGTCTTCAAAACTTGACCCACACTAGTCAGCTGTTAAACTAGTCGAACTTAATATTAAATTATGTTGAGATACATCATTAGTCTTTAAGCGCCAAATGATTTTGCAAAAATATCCACGAACACTTTTTTATCCCAGCTGCACCATCATGCTTTAGAAGAGCCACATCGATCGCTAGCGTAATCTCAAAGTCCCCCGCGATATTACGTCTAGGAAAACAATTAATCGTAGGGAGGACAATATCGCGACTATGATTGTCAAGGACACAGAAGCAGGCGGTTCTCCGGCACCATCATTATTAGCGAGGTGCATGCAACACGCGTTTAGGAGTGTCACAGCAGTGCCCGCTTTTGAGTCTCCCCTTCTTGGCGATTTGTCAGCCGGAGAGGGGGCGGCTGCCCTGCTAGGGTGCAGTCCGTCACTTCCAATGCTCACTTCCAGTAAGTGTAGGTGCTTGTTTCGCTGCCGAGGTGACTGGCTTCAAATCGGCGTGCGTTGAATGAAAACAGCAGGTTATGTACGTAGCAGGACTCAACGAGAGGGATAGAGTAGCACGAAATAAAGTGCATGTATATGATTCGTATCATGAGCGGTTTACTAGCTTGTTGTTGGTTCAGAATCGTGTTTTCGAGTTGCTGTGAAGCAGTATCCGATAACGCCATTGTCGCTTCTCTGACTGCGTATAGTGGAAGATAGTTGTTTCTCGAGTTTCAGACGAGATCATTATAGGATGGATGGTGCATTGATAGTTAAAGTCCTATATTAAAATCCTTGATCCTCCTAACGCGCGTTGCAAAGTGCATCAGCAAATGTTAAGAAATACAAAGGAGAAAATAGCAGAAAAAACTGATCTGAATTTCTTAATAAACTCAAACGAAAAACTTCTCCATGCGCTATGAACGCAGTTTGTATTCACTCGAACAAAATTATCAGTTTCTAAGGAGATATTTTTTGGGAACATATTAATGTGCATGTCAAGTACTGCCATATTTCCGGGCATGAACAGAAACAGTTTTGTAGCGAGGGTGTGCTAGGTCGGAGGAGTTCTGATGCGTTCAAACCTGTTCGTTTCCATGTCAAAAACTGCATTTTTTTTATTCTACCGTGAGTGTCAGAGAATCACTCTGCGCTGTCATTCTGCTTCTAGTGAAGAATGAAAGCATAACTCATCTTCAATAATTAGCTGTGACTAAACGCTGAAACGTTGTGCATAAACAAGATGTATTTCACATATCTGAAACTAGGGACGCCATTTTCGATATTTATGAGCTCAAGCCAAAACGCAAAAGCTATTCATGAACATCTATTTCAATGTCATTTTCTCCATTCATTTCCGAAGACTTGCTCTTGAAATCCTGTTTATTAATATTTTTTCCCAAGACCTAAACTCTTAACATTGTTTCATGATTTTAATTCCTAGCATGCTTGACCCAAGACATTTTCTGTTTTTATTTGCTTAAACCCAAAATTTTAAAGTTATTCGTCAATGTTATCTAGAGGATGTTACCGTGGCATGTCAGTGCTAGACAACAGCATTGTAGCGAGCAGGGTGGTGTTGTGAAACAGCGGTTCACTTCATTGCTGTATGAACAGCCTCTATAAATAGATATTGTTTTGAGGGCATGATGCTGTATGGTATATTTAACCTTTAATTTGTGATTCGTATTGCTGGACAATTTCAAATGACATTCGAGAACAAATGATTTTAATATTTTATTTTTTAAAAACAGTATCAATTTCGAGTACGCTCCAAACATTATTATTCATTTAATGAGCTTGAAAAAAATATAGAACTATCCAATCAATTAACGTTTGTGCCAAACACATGAAAGTGCGAACAAAAATGAAGGCACGACGTGTTATTCTTTAATAACAACTATTACTGTCAGTATCAGGTAACATTTATAAATGGAAATCGGCGTCTTAAATTTCGACGCTGCTGAATGAGAGGCCAACAACTCGCGATGCATCTTTCCATTGATGAAGATAATTCAATCAGCCCTCGTGAAAGAGTTTTCTTTGTTTCAAATCAATTGATGCAATCATGTGCGCTGATTACCCTGAAAAGTCTTGAGAGCGGAAGCCTTCGCCTGAATGACACAAGACTAAAACACATAGTTGAAATTCAATTCGCAGAATGCATTTAGATAGTTGAGAAATAAAATTCAGTTTTTTTATCAATGTAGCAAGTGTGCACGAGGCCAAGGCTTTATGTCCACTTACATTTACGTTCTGTTTAATTGGGAATCAGTCCCCACTAGTTTTTTTTCGTAAGAAGGAAAAAATGGTTTGGAATCTATTTTTTATTTTCCCTTTATATTTGATTAGTGCAATCCAAATAAATTTTTTCAATTTTGGGCTCAAAATCTACTTCTAACACGCTTCAAATTTGAGTCTTATTTCCGCTTCAATTCGATGTTTATGCAACATTCTTTGAATCTGGGACTTCATTCGCACTTGCATTTGAGTCTCATTCAGGGAAGAGGGATTATCCGAAAAAGAGAATTCTTCATTGACCGCCAAGAGATCTTGCCACTTTTCCAGTCTAGCAAATTAGTCACTTGCTGAAAAAGACATAAGAAAAACAAGCAAATTAGTCACTTGCTCAAAAAGACATAAGAAATACAGATAATGTAAAACTGTCTATTGGAGAGTAAATGACATATATTGTGTTAATTGAAATGAAGGTTAAAGTTTGTCTGCAAGTTTTTTCTGGTCATCTTTACACATTAGATCAATTCGAAACATTTTAAAGATTTATTCACTACATGCATGTTCATGATCACAAATAAGTGACAATTAAGAGTTTGTTTATTATTTAAACGTCCTCATTTTTACATCGTGTACCAAATAAGCAACTAGGCTTTTATGATAACCCATCGGGAGATGAACAAATTATGAGGTAACATGAATAAAAAAACTCAGTATTCCTTTTCAGGGTGTTTTTTATACACGGGACCCGAAAAAATCTTTAATTACTTTTGATACACAGAACGGATTTTTGAAAACAAAACAGCAATATCTAAAGGCAAGGGTTTATCGTGACAAACCGACGGATCTGGCTCAACTTAAGGATGCCATTATCTCCGAAATAAGATTGATCGGTCCTACCGTCACCAGTGCTCTAATGAGAAGCATGCGAACACGTGCCCAATTTTGCTTGCAGTCGAGTGGACGCCGCATGAAAAATGTCATCATCAAAAATTAGTTCAAATAAAAGAGATAAACATCAGGATTCTACTGCCGTTTTCTTTTCAGAAATCCGGTTATTGTATCAAAAGGTATTAAAAAATTTTTTCGGGTCCCGTACTTAAAAAACACCCTGTATTTGCGATACTTGAATAAAGTTAAACAGACTATATATGAAATCATCGACATCAAACTGAAAAGATGTACACTACAGTGTGACAGTCCGGTCAATGATTTGCATCAGAAGCATTCTATAAGTATACCCTTAAAATGTGCATAGATACAATCACACACACATCTACACATGTACACCCACTCATACATAAACATAACACTCATGATGGTAGCTCAATGATTGCAGTTTCATCTGGTGCATTATTCTAAGTGAGGATATTCAAAGGTAATATATTGTTTGTCTTCATTCAGTTTACCTTTCCTTCTATCTTTACAGATCATGTCCTTCTTTTTGAAACAAATTGCCAGGAATGAACAACATTTATCTCAGAATTTATTACATAATATAATGCCCTAAAAGTTTGCCCTGTTCGTGCGGACAATTGGGCTGTTTTAATACGTCAGCTTCACGTGTGAACTTGTAAGAAAACTGAACTTTGCGTTGCAGTCGTCCTCTGATGGTTGAAATGAATTTCACTCCAGTGTCTCAATTCTTACCACAGAAAAAACGAACGTTTTTAAATTCTCACTAACATTTCATCACTTGCCAACACATTGAAATTTTTTATACCAAATTTTCAACTTCAAGTGATTTGCGCACTTCAAATTTTTGTATTGAAATTTGTTTCTTCATGGAAATTTCTACGCAATTATCATCACCAAAATTTCTAGGGTGCGTAGCCTTAATATCTGAGTCTCGCACCATGTTATAGGGTGCGAAATTGACGCTTTGTTTCAGCTCCTCACGGCCATCTGGTCAACTGTAGTGCAACTGATGCAGTGCGTCTGGCAAATTTATCTTGCAATACTTATTAAGTTAGTGGATAAAGGTTTCATAAAAAGTGGTGTTGTGTAGAGACCTATTACTCACGTTTTTTAATTATTCAAATTTGTCTATGACATCTATTTTTCAAATTTAAAATTACTCAGCGGGGTAAAAACTCCTTATCGATAAAAATTACGTAGATTTTAACTGTATTTTCTACATAATTTTTCATTTTAATTTAATAACGAGAAAATTATTGATTTTTTAAAATAAATGTATTGAGCATGAATGTGTGAGCAACCATATTTTGAACAATTTACTTAATCTAAAACATCAAATCAGATTTTTCCGCTGTTGTCCGACGCTAAAGTAGAGTAAACGGACGTCAATTCTGAACAAAATCACTTCAGTTACAAGGCAAATAATCGCCAAAAGCCCCTCACAATTTATTAAGCTGAGAGTAAATCATTCTTACTGAAAATAAAAGTGAACGAGGGACTATAAACGGGAGCATAAAAACCGTAGACTATCAAAGTAGTGGTGCACCAGCGGCGAAAATGTCCGTGTGCGCTTCACACAGGCAGGCTTGTCGAACTCGACAAATCGCAATAAAAATCATATTAACCTTTCAAATTGCACTAAATTATCAGAAAAATAGGTGAGTAAAAAATTGAGCTTTATGTACGATTGCAGGAAAGGCTAACGTATATACTGTTTTAAAAGTTTAACTAGAATAAAATTTTCCAGTTTCACAGCTCGCTTGTCCATCGTATTTTGTGATCTCAAAATATAAATCCTTCATCTTCCGGTGGGGTAGCAGGTCTGGGTGAAAAAATTCCCTAATCTCAAAAAAAGTATTCGACTAAAATGTTTAAATTAGAATAGAAATTTTGCATTCATGTGATTGAAAAAATTTTGTCTTTTTTGTTTGACTTGAAGTAAACTGAAAATCATCTCACAACTAATAAATGAAAGAAATTAATAGCTTTTTCTCTTCAATGACTCGAGCTCGTAAGACCCTCATCAGAATTAATGTGGTTAGTGTCATTAAAATCCCCATAATTTACTTCAAAAACTACTACAGGTGAAGAAAATTTCTTACTCAATTAAAATAGTTTGACTGACAGAAAAAATTTACTCTCAGTTGCCCTGAAAAAAGTTTTAAAATAACAAAAATTTTCATGTTCCAATAACAAAACAAAGAACAACCAGAGAGATTACTTTCTTATCAGAGTTCGTGATGAACTAAAAATGCAAGCTTGCAATTTAAGGCGATAAATATGTGGGCTGTTTTTTACGTACTAATTCATTGGTTTTATAAACTTATCGGGACTATTTAGTAACATGCGAGACCCGCCCATTTCAGTGAAAACTGAATTGAAAATAAAATTCTAAACTATAAGTATTGCACCCCTGAAACACCAAATCTTATCTATTGGGAATATTAGAACGGCTTCATAATAATTGCACATTCGCTGACTAAATCCCAAGCATGACTGCACTTATCCTTTATTTCCCCCTCACTTCAACGACATGAGCTCACTCCCACCTAAATCAAATCCGTGTCTATATTTTACCCTATGTGAACAGAGTCGCTGTAAACAAGGTGTTCTTTTCCGTCAAACGCACACAGCAGAAGCACGACATAGGTCTGCACCTTGGTCAAATTATTCATGTGAGCCGGCACTGTGTTTGTGGCGCTGTTTGTCCATTGCTTATTCCGGCTTCTTTACTTCAAGCTTCTAATTAAACCCTTGATTAGATTCCGTTTTTCGGCGCTCCTAACAAACTAAGGGAATTTTATTTGCTCGCTAACTCATTCTATTTGAGTGGGGCACAAAGCCATTTGTCCTTGCGAAAATTCGCAGAGAGGTCGAGCTGGGACCGTAAGCTAGAGACTTCGAGGGACAACTACTAACTACATAGTCCCATGGTGAGGGAGAACTTAGAAACCTGTGTGCCTTTCTGCAGGGGAAGCTGGAGAGGATCGATGTCTTCTTTTGTGGAGAAACGAGGTGCTCTGGTTTCCGTTACACAGCAGAAATGTACAACTCTTGCTGAAAATAACATTGATATGTAATTAATGTCTCAATTGTGTTTACCGAACACAGCGTTTTCAATTTGCTGGTCAGCTGGGAAGATATGGAATGAAAATTTCAAATAGGTGAGAAAAGTGGGATCATGGGAAATATTCGACGTTGAAAGCACTAGAAAATGTTTTGGAAAGTTTTTAGGCATGTTGGTGTCGGAGAAGTGTTCGGGCTAGGAAAGTATTGTGAAATGTCAAGAGTGTGCAGGGGAAGTACAATAAAATGATGAGCAAGAGATTCATGAATGTTTGAAAAATGTTTTATGAATAATATTGTACTTTTCCAACAGGATGAATTCGACAAGCTGAATTTTTCCAATGATCATTTGATTTCTGTAAAATTTAACGACACGAGAAATAGTTGAATATAAGCTTTACTAAATTTCGTACGGAAGAATACATGTGCATTCTATCTAATTTGGATGTAGCCATATCCTCTACAAATAACTCGATTTTCATGTGTGTTTAATAAAAAATAGGACCAAGGTGCAATTAAGTATCAGTATAGTAAATACTTCTGGTAACACAAGCGTTATTTATCAAATTAGGTTGTACGATTCGACAAAGTTTTAAAATGAAGGTAATAGCAGAGACTATTGAAAGTCAATGGTCGCTGCTATTACCTTCATTTTAAGCGTTATTTGTGCTGTATTGCAAGAAAACATTGGCCTCATGGCTCAATTGACCTCACTTCAAGTTTCCAGGTTCTGTGACAAAACAGTGTTCTCCCGACGATGGAACTGCAAGGATTGTGAACGATAAGAAAAAATTGTAAGGTAAACATAAACGTTTTGTTATTCTCGTCGAAAGTTTTCATTACACCACCCTGTCTTCATTTAGTCAAAATCGTAATCGTAATAAGCTGAGTTTTGACCTCGTAATTTCCACATGCACTCTTTCTCATGTTCTTAATTGCATATTTCAAATGAACGCAACTTTTTCGCAACATCCCGTGGCACGACTATCTGCTTAAATTATTTTTCAATCGTTCAATAGCAAACATCAAGAAAGGTTAGAGCTCTCTTCAGTTTATTCATAACAGCTCGTATGCTTTTCAAACACCTCTGTTCATGTGACTATAGTTCATTATTTATTTAAGGTGCAGGTCTGCAGTTCGTCATGAGACTGCTTACGTATCAAAATCAATATTTACTGTGAAGTTCACCAGACGATGCATCAGCGAAGCCTTCATCCCCCCCACGGAGGCATCAAACGATGAGCAAAATTGGTGTGCTCTGTCAAGCGTACTCCAACGCATACGTTCGATTCGCGCATGCCATTTTCAAAATATTAAAATTAGATGCTAATTGTAGCTATTTATTTACGGAAATATGACGTCGTGTTTTAATGTCGATTCAATCAACGAGAATCAATTGACTTACGTGGGTAGGCATTTCTAGACTATATGCGTTATGTTAAATTAACGCTATTTTCTTGAAATGTGAAAATATAACAACTGTTCATATTTTTTCAGGCAGAGCACCATGCAGACGTCTAATATAGGAAAAAACTAAATAATTAGTTAAATTTCTTATCGCTATCATCTGGGACTGAATTGAGAACTAATAGAAGTCACGGCTGACAGCATGACCATAAAGCACGGTGGAGTGCCACCACGCAAGTGCTGAATTTAGACCGTTTGTTAGGCGGGCTGTGAATCTTCTGGTCAAGTAGGCCCTCAATCATCGCTGCTGGAGAGGGTTGTGTCTAGAATATGTCTAGCTGTGAGGTGCGTGTTGGGCGAGTGTCTAGTTGAAAGTGAGTGCTACAGCACAAGCGCCGAATAAGTGTAGAAGGGTTGCAAGGTAGTTGTTGAGCGTGTTTGGCTGCTGCAGTCGAGTTGCTCCACTTGTGCTTTGGTCAACTTAGTATTGCATTCTACCCAACTTGCATTTGTTGCTAAAGAGTGTTCTAGTCTTTATTTGGGCTCTTATATATCCTGTTTAAGTTTGATCAAGTTTGTTTCTTAATTTCAAGGGGAGCATCCGGGAATAATTTAGCCAATGCTCTACCCAAGGTTAGACCTGTGTTCAAGTCAATATTGTCTGCAACATGGTGCATTACAATGCTTAAAAAATAATTTATTATATTTAAGAATTCTTTGGGATGTCCTATACAATGAAAAGACACACAGCTGATTTTTTTATCTTTTTTCATATCAAGAAATAAGATGGCTGAGGTTTGGAATAGAAATCTAAATGTTTTGCGAAGTAATGCCTTGTCGTTGTGCTAACAAGTTTTTAATACATGTGAAAAAATTGTTGTATAGCGTGCTTCAACAGTCATTGAGTACAAATGTCAGTTAACTTTACTTATTGGTGAATTAATTAAAGTGTTCATTCCAGAACATGGACAAAGTTCAGAAAGTCAATGCCTCGTTTGACGACCGCCAGTTCAACAATAGACGAGCTGGCAGAGATTTTCCACCACTTGCCAAAGAAGAAGGGCTCATGGACTTCCATTTGCGGCCGATTGTATTGGATTCCGAGTAAGGAGCACAATAGAATTTAATCCGCCTTTTCAAATCATAAGTAGGATCTTCAAGAAAGATTGGAAATTTCCCCTTTAAAAATGCAATATTTGTTTCGAAGTAGAGCATTGTTATGAGAGGCAATTAGAGAAGGATTTTCTCTGTTTTTTAGAGCAAGAGAGGCTGTATATGAGATGCGACAGCGGGAACGCGCATTCAGAACCCGCACGAAGAAACTCAGCCCGACAAAAAACGAGGAGCACTTGACGCTAATGCTGCAGCACTGGGAGACTGCTATGTTGACAGCTTTGGCTTGAAAAGAATAGCTGTAGTTGTGATACATGAACATCAGCAACTCCTAACGATACGTTTAAATATCCTGTGTTGAACAAGAACGTTGCTGATGAATGTTCAATGATGATTTTTCGATGACGGATTTACCGACAAGATCATTTTTATTACCAGGTTCGAAGAAAAATTTAGGGATGAACACAGATGATTTATGCTCGCTCGATAAACGCATCTTGACCCAAAAAAGTTGTTTATCCTTCATTGTATATAAATTAATATTCTGAAAAATGTCGCAAAGTCTACTTTGAGAGCATGCTTCTCTTCTTCCTCTCTGTTAGAATAAATTTGTTTCATTCTTACTTAAAAAATTCGTAAGGTCTCAAAGTTCACGTTTTTTTTTCTTCGACCGAAGCTCGATTTTTTACATGTGTGCAATAGTCCTTACATAGATATTTCTTTTAACAAAAAATTATGCTTACCTGCAACATTTGTATCAGTCAAAAAATGAAATGAACTTTAAAATCCCACAGCTTTTTCTATTTTTCTCTATATGAAAATATATATAAGTATAAATATATATATATGGTGTAATATTTCCATCAGACGATCAAGCGAAGAACCGAGCATGGAATGGCCGCTCTGTCTGATTATAGGAACCGCTTGTAGTGAGGCTCATCAATAAAGTTTCGTGACACGAACGTCTCAATCTCCAGCAAATATCCTTCTGCGCAGAGAAGCTCGACACACGCTCCTCCACGGAGCGCAGCTCTTGCTGTCGGAGCAGCGCTCGTGAAGCTCGACTTCGCAGGGAGCACGCGATCCAGCGATTTCCAGTCCGAGTCGCACTTACAAAAGCGCTCACTGGTTCCACCTGTCAAAGTACGATTGCTTCTTTCTTGCGAAAACACTCAATAAGTTTTGCAAAATTTTTCTTACGGCTTTGCTCTCAAGAGGAGTTCGAGGGATATTTTTTTTGAATGGCTCCCCCTTTCCAGTTGATGTGGGTTAGTTTGCGGATTGACAGCAGCTGTTTAGGTATTATCTGAATTAAAATTAATATCGCGAGCCAAAAGGACTCCTGCTTGCAACATATTATGGTTCTCCACTAAAACGGCTGCTGTTGGCTTGTAAAAGACTACCTCTATGATTAATAATAATTAAGTTGTCGCTTATTTCATTATTAGTTATTATACTGAATTAGTTAGTCGTCGGTCTTCACAACTCCCTCGTTGTTTTACTTTATTTTTGCCATACCCATACCATACCACAAGACAGTTAATAACATCAATTGTTTGACAATTTTCTGACACGCATAACCGATTACCTCAGATTTTGTTTGACTCAACAGGTGTTCCAAGTTGGAAGGAAAATGAAGAGTAACTGAATCAAAAAAAAAGATCCTCATGATCCTCCATTATTTTGGAGAATTTTCCTCCTAAGGAAATGGAATACTTATTTAAATTAAGAAATTATCGTTTCTGAGGCCATTGGATACAATTTTCATCGTTCTGCGAATCATGAATACTTGGACGTAAAATACGATAGCAAATAAAAACTTCCAATGCTCGAACAATGAAACATAGATCAAACATGAGGAGCGGTTGAGTTCCGAGCCGTAATAGTCAAGTGTTAGCGAGGGAACATCACAAACTGCAGATGCCTTTTGTTTCTACTGAGTTTCTGGCAAACTCTTCAACACCGAGGAAACATCGAAGAAACAAACTTGCAAAAATTCATTTTTCCATTCAATGGTTCACGGATGCTGTAGTTTAGCATTTAAGGTGAAGCGAGGATAGAGCTTCGACCCAGTTTAGTATTTCTTTCAGCTTTATTCTTTGTATATCAGTAGCAGTGGTAACATTAGTGAGATGATGAGCTTGTGGGGGAAAATGTGAACTTGTGATTATGCAAGAATTTCTCCTGAACTTGAATATCTGTGCAATTCGCAACGGCTTCAACCAAAAAAAGGCATTCGAATCTTACAGACTTGACTGACTTTGAAGTTACCGGCAAAGGCTAGTAATTAGCGATAAATTTCCTTGAAATAGTACCCAAAATAACATCGCTTTCAAATTTAATTGATTTGTGCGCCATGAAATTCATTGAAGCTTCTATTAAGGAAATTCCTGGCATTCTAAACAAGCCCGCAACTCATCTCGACAAGCTTTGATTGTAGCAATCTTTTCATGGGTTTCTTCTCGATCTGTATTTTGCAAAGAGCTCCCAGAAACGGCCGGCTTCTGACGTATAGTTGCATTGCGTTCGCTGCGTTGAGAGTCCGGCTCTGGCCTAGGTGACAGCGTCCTGATATACTCAGCACGACCTCCTAATTTTGCTCCATTTTATTGCATCGCCCTGCTGCCTTGCGCTGCCGAGGAGCCTCTGCCTCTCAAACACAATGGAAATGATCAACTGAGCAATAATTTTGTTTACCATTCGATCACTTCGGTAGGGGATTGTTATTTACATGTGTAAGCTTCCGTGCGTACTCTAGATTTACGCATTGATTGATGGAAATTTGGCTTATCTGAGCGTAGTTTATTTATATTCCATACCTTGAGAAGTTTGTTGCAAACACGTGAGGCCTTTTTCAACAAATGTTTTGATAGGATTTAAACACTATAAAGAGCTTCGCATCTGAGTTGAATATTTTGTTTCGTTTTTCATTCTTCATTCAATGCCACGAATCTAAACACCTTACATCTTGCTCTATTATAGTTAACGTAACATTTATAAAGCTTGAATTGGATGTTTATATGATGCTTTAACGCGTGGATGATGTTTCAAATCAGTATTACGCATGGATGTTGTCGTACATCAGTCAGATGTGTGGTTGATGTCTTAATTCTGTCATGCAGATGAAATACATTAAATTAGTCCCATCTGTAGATGATGCATATAAGTCACATGTATGAATGATGTATTTATTCAGTCGCAATTATGAATGCTGCATTAAATAAGCTGCTTGTATAGCTGATGCATTAAATCAGCCAGATGTGTGAATGACACATTAATTCAGTCGCATATATAAATGATGGATTAACTCTACATCAGACAAATCTGACAATAACTGCTTGTAACCTTACTTCCTATATTTTGTGACTTTGAGTTAGCTCAAATTTTTCTCAGTCGCCTGAAGTATTTTTTCTCTAACGCTCTCTGTACACTCTTGAACCAAAAACATTGCCGTTGAGAATTTTTTCTACAACTTTGTTCATTCCCACATTGTCTGTTGGAAATTTCGGTGAGTGTTTATTATCTGCCACCGTTTTGAATGATGATTTCTTAAGTTTATACAATATAATTAGTTGATTGTCCGTAAAGTTGGTTAGAGTAGCCAAGGCTTGGTTGGTTAAATGGTTTATTTTGACGCCAATTTAAACAACAAGCCGTTTACAAACCCTAAGTCTATTGAAATCTAAACTGCTGACAGGAAGTCAAAATGTTAACTGATTGTCGAAATTAACATAAAGGTAAACTATACACCTAACCTTAACCATTTATGAGGGCTTTCAACCATGTGTGAAATGTCAGGAATTAGTACAACAACATCCAAACATATGACAAACAACATTCTATTGCATCACTAATCCAAAACTCTTTTTGTCCCTAAGTTTTCACCACTTAGTTAACTTTTTCCTACCATTTTTGGTTCGCATTTATTCAAGTTGAATTATTTTCTGCGTAATTTTGTTCTAAAGAGTTTTTCCCTCGAGATCCTTTGATCACTTTTCAAACGAGGCTCAGTCTCCAAAAGTCCTGAGCCTCCCAGCTGGAATTATAACAGAACTGCTGAGCTCATAAATTCGAGAAGAGGAGTCACCGAGAGATGAAGTGGAACGAATTTCGTGGCAGAAACGATGAGCAAAACAAAGAAAAGCGACACAGAAATGAGCCAATTGAAGACATGAATCTCACACCAGATTGCTCCGGGCTGCGCCCTCATAATGACCGCAGACACATTCCATGAAGGCTCGATTATTTAAGTCAGAGACACCGAACGCTCCTCCGTCTTACATATCGCAGCTGCCACTGCCGGCTTCCGCCTTACCTAGACATATTCTTCGATGTCAGTCTTATTTTCGCTACAGTCATCAGCATGCAATACTGCATGATGCAAGTATTCGGAACTCTCGAAGATCAATCGAATTCTTTAACGTAATTATCTTCCTGTTTTTAGTTTTGATACGACAATCTCTCATGTAATTTAAAAAACTTCTTAAAAAGAATCGTTATCGTGCCCTTGAACTAGCATAGGTAGTTAAAGAACTAAGAAATAAAGCATGAAGTATTGTCGCACGAAAACAATGCGCTTAGTCCCACCAATGATGTCCGCAGAGTCTTAAGGCTGTCCACAACTCACTGAAGCGAGAGAGCAGTTTCCATCTTCTCCAGCACAAACTCGATATTGGTTTATCTTTGTAATTCATTGAGGAAGGTACCTGGACGTCGAACAGTACAAAGTTATGTTCACCCATTAAGTGCGGTGTTAGCGAACCTTAAATTAGTTTTCCTACGCCTCTTCCTTCATAATAGATGGCGTTATTCGCACCATTGTTTGGCAACAGGCGTTTCAGCGGCAGAAGCCGCTTGTTTACATTCTATGAGAAAATAGATAACGATGAGCCTCCTTCGAACCAATTTGGGCAATTTCTACTTGAACGGAAACAAAATACATGAAATTCCTGTAATTTTCAATTTAACTCATTAGATTCGCGTAAAATAATGGCTCTCCAGAGTGATTTTCATGACAAACTATGCCGATACTAGCTAAATAGTCAGTAGAAATGGTAGGAATGTAGAATTTTGCCGAAATAAATTTAATTCAGAACGTTTTAGAGAAACACGAACAAAGGTGTCATTTGAATTCCCATTTGGATTGAGCTTTTGATTCAAATTTTATGTTTGCGTTCTTTTCTATTTAAATTATTTAATGAAAGAAAACGAAATTTTCACAAAATTAGTCGTACGCCAAATAAAATCTTGACTGGAACCTCTTTTGAAAATATTTTCGAACCTTCTAGAGGCGTTTGAATCCTTCTAGCTCTACGAAGAGCATATGAACGCAATTTGGCTTTAATGGGCATTTCTTGTAAGCCGGCGCAATTTCCACAGAACCTAAAATCCGAGGCATGTGGCATCACGATCCATTACAGGAATACGTTTGTTGTTTCTCGTGCAATCAGCACCGTGAAATTCGACGACTGGTCGGCGTTACAATAACTCACAATTGTAATTGCCTCCGAATAACCTCGCCCAGCAGGAAGCAAGTAAGCCTCTTTTGTTGATGAATGGCACCCGGCGAGATGAATGTTAATTTCGAGTCGGTGAGGTTTGTGGACTCCGAGTAATTTGATAGCGAGGAAAAAATGGTCACTTGCGCTGAGTGTTTTCTTTCTCACTCTTAAAAATTTTGGGAGAATTGGTCTCTCTCAGCTCTCATTCAAATCACTTTGACTTTGTTAACAAGACGTATTTCACTTATATTCATTCAAAAATCTTTTCAAAACAGAATAATAATCGTTAAATTTAATTATATATGTTAACAAGAATACAAACGATCACAATTTAAGAGTTCATAGCGAGGTCTCGAGCATATTTGCACGCAAAATCAAGTCAGTGAATGAACAGATGGCCTGCCAAAAAGTGGAAGAGCGAATTGTGAGAGTTTTAGCTCATCCGTGAACGTAATATCGAGTGGACGGAAATCCTTTAAACGACCTTTGTTTCTCTTGAGCCGGGATCGATTTCGACCAATATCCTCGCTCCATTAGAGTAAATCGCAGACATTTTATCACGTCCGAATCGCACATATCAAGACGCGCAGTCAACGGAGACCAAATCCTCATCAAGGAAGAGCACGACTGCGCCGCCTCCACTTCACCTGTTAATGATCGACCGCTGGAATTCCTACAAGTAATGATTTCTATTGGAGTTGGCATTTCCCACGCAGCTTCCATGATACATGCCCTCGCCTCGCCGAAAAGATCGACCTGGACCTCCGAATAAAAGTTTAGTCAGAGCTCATGCATTCACGTGGTCTCGTAGTTCTAGACATCTATTGCTAATTTCTTTTAGTTTCACCAGTTAACGTTTGCTGTGTGATGCGGAATAGTTTTGCGCGTTTTAAACTCAGCCTTTGACCAAGTTGGAAAGTATTCTATACTTGTCTTCGTGCATGCCATAATAAAAATAAATAAAGCGTTGTCATTGTTTTTTACGTTTATCGTTGTGTATGTACAACTTATCAAGCTATAAATGAGGCTAGATAGAAGGTGAAATGAAACAGAGCAATGAAAATTTAGCTGAAAATTCAGTTTAGAAATTACCCCATATACGCTTCATGATGTAACTTCCTTTGTGAGTATTCCTTACTCTTAGGCACGAATGCATAGTTGAGCTCCATTGAGGATGACATACTACCTCTCAGTCACAGAGTAAATCACTACGCAACAAAAAGGGAGAAAGCAGTTCATTCATTTCAGCAAATTAAATGTTACTGTTTTGTTGTGCGGGCTTATACATCCTTCTAATGGCGGCTGCTTCATAAGTCAGGAACCTCTCGAGAACATTTCGAGCTTGTCTGCAACTCGAGCTTCCCGTAAATGGCTGGGTTGAACATACCAGAGGGCAACAACAAACATTTGAACCTCTTATTTTGGTGCCATTAAAATAGCTGGTAATATTTATATGCCCTCATATTGGCCGATGAAGTCCTCCGAGCGCTTATTTGGGGTGAGTGGCACAGAGTCGCCTCTGTTTGTTTTGCTTTAGCTCCAAGTACCACAAAGAAATCAAGCGGATATTTTTACTTTGGATTCAGTTTTGCTTTCATTTTTCCAGCTCTTGTTGTCTCGAAGATCCTACCGAAACAACCCACTTAAAAAAAATGATTTCTCACATTTTAATGTAAAAGAAATCTAATTCACAAACCACACTTCAAGAGCAAAATTGAAAATATATCGCCACCGTACTGCGTAATAATTCGACTCATGAGACCTAGCATACTCTCATCACGCGTAAAACTACGGCCGGCCAAGAAAGAAAACAGTGACACAGTTGACCATGAAAAGCAAACAAAATTTCGTCATGGGAGTTCTTGAGCCAGAATGCGGTCGCTCAGCAACAATTAGATTGCTGATGCCGAACGACAGGTGATATCGTGCGGGTATGTTAAAAGGTGAGCACTCTCCATGGGGTACAGGTCTACGCCGAGAGGGGGTAGGTGTCCCGCAGAGAAATACTATGAGCCTGCTTAAGCATCTTCAGGACGAAACCACTACCGTGTTTTATAAAGCACTCAGTGCTGTACGCCTGATAACCATCATTGTTTCGATTAGATCATTTTCACGCTTGTGATGAACAAGATTATTTATTACCATGATGCTAAAACGAAAGTTTTTAGGTTGAAATGATTATTATTAACCCATTACGAGGAGGAGGAATTTCGATCATCATGTCATGTGAAGAGAGTATGGTTGTGTTTTGTATTTTAAATAATTCCGTAATCTGCATGAGCCCCTTCGCATACATCAAAATATGTTCACTTCGAGGATGAGTTCGAGTTGCTGGCGACCGATTGCTGCAGAATGTTCATAGCAGATCAATGGATAAGATCCTGGTCTATCTATCACAAGCTACAAAGCTCGGTGTCTGGGAGTTTTCGTGTTTCACCATCGCTTCATTAGGTATACAACGCCTCAATTGGTCCTATTTCCAAATGATCTCGGAATTCTGTGGCCTGTCTTACGAAGGAGAGTCATTTTTGTCAGCGCCACAGCTGGATGTCTTAGGAACAATGTTAGACGCAGCAGGGGAGCGCATCGGAGTGCCCAGCGCTATATGGTCTGCCATGATCCAATGCTCCGTAATTATGGAGTGCTATGGTCGACTTGCCCCTTCAGTTCTTGCTCCTCGTCGCCATCAAACAACTCACCAAGATTGACTCAAGGGCTGCCTTACTTCATGTTTTCTACTCTGGACTGCTCTCCCATTGCCGCAAAGTAACATTTGACTTATTGTCCATGTTGAACGGATAGTTTATTTAAGAATTTGATTCAATCATTTTCATGTTTCGTGAGGTAAATATTATTGAATGTCTTTCTGCCCCTTTCGATCATTTCCATCCAGCCCTTATTATTGTGACTGCTATTCAGGTCAAGCTTCGTGTTAGGTTCACTTACGCAAGCCGTCGCGTTTGAATTTTAAATTTTCCTGCCTATTGCCCTCGGTGTTTATTATTCAAAAATCCCTCATCTTAAAAGTGTGCTCTGAATAACACTAATTAGCCGAATACCGCAGCGCGAAGAATCGGCGGATGCCATTATCTTTCATGAGGAAAAAATGAAATATTCTAGTTGAGTGAAAGTTTTTTCAATTCCTATGAGAGACGACCTAAAACTTATTGATAGCAAGCGTTTCATCAAAAATTATCAATGAATATTTCTTCTTTTTTTCATTGCTTAAGAACAAGCGCTTTCTCTAGTCCTTTATCGTTTCTTGTGATGGGCAACACAGCCATGAGCAGGACGGCTCAATCTGATCATGCCTTTCGAGAGCTCATCGTTCACGTAAGACTAAAGCTCCGAAGCATTCAAAGTCCATATCGATCTGATTGCATACGCTGATTTCAATCCAGATAAGACTTGACCAAATGCCAGCAATAAGAAAAGTTCGTGCCCGTCTTTCTTAATGATGGAGAGCAAAGTCGAAATATTCTGTGGTTGAGGATTCTGCAAGACGATTCATTGTGCTATTGACTGCATTTACACGCAATCACTGAGAAAAATGTTGTCCCAAAACCAAGACACTTTTGTGTGTCATGGGCTTATACGACACACTTAGAGTATGTCAACCATGACACACCTAAACGTAAATCAATTTTATTTCATACAAATATTTCACTTCATCAGACGGGTCACTGAGTACTCTAATGTTCAGACAACGTCTAAGAACGTCTGAGAATTAGAAGAAAAATTAGTGAAGGTATTTGGGTTTTTTAAGAGAATTGTACTTCATTCACAAAATCTAAACACAGTTCGGTTTTCTACAAAAAAATTTTAGCCGTTTGAAACGTGAATATGTATTTTAACTCTCTCAACCACTTCAATATGTGGTAAATGGAAATATTCTAGTGTGTATCAAAATATTTCGGATAACCGTGTGAGACACACAGGTGTCTCAAAAATTTGAATTGAATTCGGTTAAAAATTCACGATTTCAAATTTTCTCTGCGTTACGTTTCAAACTGAAGACTGCTGGAAAAATTCAATGGAACGTAGCAATAATGTGTTGTATATAGCACGCTCGTCGGACGTTGTTCGGTAAAAAGGAAATCGAATTTCATTGGGTTCCAATTTGGAATTCAACTCTAAAAACGCCTAAAACAAGTCAACATTCAAGATTCTTAATTATATACTGATGCAATCTTCATTGTTTTTGAACCAATTACTGTAAAAACCACATAGTAGCAAAATTATTTTCTCGTCATAAGACGCATTGAATATTTCTCCCACTATTAGCGATGGTAAGTCACCGAACCCTCGTACAAGCAACTCAAAAGCTAATGTGTTTAATCTGAGAACCTATGAAAATTTTCAGCAAAATTTCTAACCAATTGCAACAAGAATTTGGAAGACAACGCCGATTCCACACCCGTGGCAATCCCAGTCATGCAGCAACTGGAAGTGTCTTTGGCTCATGAAACCTCCCGTGTTCTTCGAGATATAGAGGCGTCAATTTTTGGGCGCGATGCAAATCAGTCTGCGCTTGCCACGAAAACTATGCGTTGGTTGCAGACGCTGATCCAGCATAGACGTCTGGATGTGATCTATGACGACGCCTACTCCAAGATGGCAACTGGAACTAAATCAGGCTGGCTACATTCTGCTCAGTCACACGAGACAAAAAATGAGAAGATCGGCGCAGCTTCGTTCTGCTCAGGCATACGCGACGAATAATGGAAGTAAGGGCGCTGTAAGTTCATTTTTGCAATGATGCGTGCTTGCATTTGCGCTCCAAATCCAGTATGAATAAGTAAAAAAGTGAATAAGTTATGAAGGTATTTTTTTATAAAATTCCAAAGACTATTGGAGAGGAAAAAATTCATTATTTCTGCTCGGATTCATGTTTAGTAGTATCAACATTTCAGAAGTGTTTTAGAGTTGGCATGTTATATTTACTCTTTTATGATACTATTATGAAAATTGTACGTCTCACTATTCCGTCTCCCTTTGCGTGTCGTTTTCAAATTCTGATGGGAATCATTCTGTACTTATATAATACACGTAACGAAACTATTCTCATAGATCTGTACTGTAGGTACTTTAGCTAACGTAAGAAAATGAAACAATCAATTCAACATTTCCTTCAAGACCTTCTTCAACCACGACCCCAAGTGAACGAACAGACATCGAGAGGTGTCAGAAGAAAACATGCATCCTGTAAAGGCTAGACTTTATCCGCATATTGCTGCTGCCTAGGCAAAACTCGCTCCTTGCGTTAATAATAACAAAAATATTCGTAAAATATTTAAATTGTACTTGCATAAAGAGAGCAGTCATCGTTGAGAGATGAGCAAAAATTTCTGAAAAAACACACTCGAGATCGTTGTTTCTGCTTCAAAAACAAAACAATAAGAACTGCTTAAAATGAGAGGAATGAGTCATTTTGCTGCTGTCGTGCAAACACCCAAATTTACTCACCTCACACTGCGCTGCTGAATTCCTTCGGTTGTCTAAAATTTCCTTTGCCTTCCAGATTACGTTTTTTCCCAAAGATGACACAGGAGGCGGCGTAGTAAGTAATACGTGAAATATAGGGAACACGGAATTGAAATACAAAGCAATTATGATGATAATTGTAACAAGTACAAAATATGATTCGGCAATAAACCTGCTGGACTCAAACAAACTATACTGCAAATAACACAATCAAATTCTCACTGATTTGAAGCGATTGAGCTTCGCATGTCCGAGGGTGAAAACTTAATACAAATAATTAACTACCTCAAAATATTGAGAGAAGGAAAACAAGGGAAAAAGGGAATTTTGTCTTTGTAGTGAAAAATGAAATAATATTTACGAGCACAGGAGGAAATTAGCAAGTGCAACATTAAATTGTGCCACCGCTTGAATGCTTTCAACTCGTTTCTTCGTTTCTATCTTTCCAATGGTTCACATGATTATTCCTTTACATTTTAATGCAACATTAATCTTATAAAAATGTAATTCTAACGTGTAACAACTCTGATGTAGTGTATTATTGAATAATTAATAACCTGATAATTTGTTAAATTATCTTTATCACAGAAAACTTCGTACACGTACGTTTCCACCTTGTTCT
Organism: Platorchestia sp. MABIK; assembly: GCA_014220935.1. Lineage (NCBI taxonomy): Eukaryota > Metazoa > Arthropoda > Malacostraca > Amphipoda > Talitridae > Platorchestia > Platorchestia sp. MABIK. The sequence goes on along the minus strand of JACJUY010003655.1, from coordinate 12,280 downwards.
TCAGCTACGTATTAACTGGCCGTGTTATCTCCGGAACAGTCCTGTATTCTTAGGATGATAAACACAGCAATCTCGCAACCACGAATTTAACGTTTAAATTCTTTTATTGTGAACTTTATTTTATATTTCATTTTCTCATCAATATTGGCATCGTAAACTTTGCTGAATTAGAGTAGCTCATGAGTTATCAAAGCCACAATATTTGAAGTTCATTACGTGTTAAAATTCTCAGCAAATTGCTTATCATTTTACTAAATCACACTATAGTATCA